>JARQZK010001594.1:0-160000 GCA_030704885.1 Cynegetis impunctata
ATTAAGAATGTGAAATACATAGCAGAGATGATGAGGCTATTTCCATTGCAGAACTGATATGAGAACAAGAAACATACCATTAAAAGTAAAACTAGAAAGGACTACTACAAAAATACTCACATACCAAAGTACAGCAGTTCCAAATAAAAGCAAAAACTAAGTTGACACATATTATCAGGCAAGAAACAGTATTGTTTGCGAATGGTCATAATCGTGGGTTCAATCTCCAACGTGCTTACGATTTGCTTCAAACCATCCCTGCTACTATTGTGATTACAGAAAGATGTGTTTCCCTTCGGCTGGATATATCTCTAATAAAACCTGCTCAACACTGGGAGACGAAACACTTGACGCACTAGTATCTTTGCGATTTTTTTTAAAAAGATTATGAATTTTGTTAGTATATATAATATGAGGGAAATCCTCGTTACAACATAATACAAGATAACAAAACAAAGATTTTAACTCTTAATATCACAAAAATTGAAAAAGAAACACGCATGCATTTCGGTCACATATGACCATCATCGGCAATGTCTAACTCAACTGCCGATGATGGTCTAGTGACCGAAATTGCAATCGCAGTGTTATATTTTTCAAAATATTTTGTGATAATAAACGTAGTAAAATCAAATTTAGTTTTGTTAAGTTTCTATAGGTATTTTCATTTTAAAATTAATGAATTATTAATATGAATAAAATACTCTGGAATTAGAAGCTCCTTGTCTTGAAAGTCCCGGGATTGGACCAGTGGTCTGGGATTGTCATCCCTAGATGTATATAAGAAGGTTGCCATCTTGAAATAATTTTCACGAAAAGTAGCTTGGAAAGTGGGAATATAACAAAAATATATATCTGGATCATACTCTGACACTTCGGACACCATTTTTTACATAGCAGCAAATGGTTCAATTTGGGCGACGAGTTGCCAAAATTGAACCACGAGTATCCCAAATTTAACCAGCACAATTTCGATTAAAAATTGCAAATAATTCGAAGAAAATAACTTTTCGCTTTTTGAAATTTTGATTCAGCTTACCTGAAGAAATTTTTCAATTCACAAAGTATCCTGGTAACCGTACACACACAACTAAGCCCGCTACAAGTTCACGAAATGCACATAGCTAAACTCCACTTCCGTCCAACTAATATCCATCCTTCTACGTCACACGAGTTCAGATCCCACAAGACGTGAATATAAAACGATGAACGTAAATCGCTAATTGGAGGAGTGAGGTTCGAATTGCGTATTTTATGTGTGATAACAGCACTCACTGAACTATTTACGACTTTCACACTGTATATATTACGTGCTGGAACATTATACACATCATAGAATTGATTAATGCAGACGTTTCGCATGAATATATTGCATAATCGTTACCCCGTTCATAATAACCTCAAGTCTCGGATAATTTCTGTAGAGTCGAAAAGAAATAGACACTGTGTACTCTAAACATACAATCGTAATTTATCGAAATTAATCGACAATTTAGAAACCCAACCATTCAGTTGTATGATCACAATATTTAATTCAACTTTTATTACGTTTTCGAAAAAAGGAATAGTCAAAATTTCGATACTAGTAGTAATTCATAAAAACTACAAAATTTTCACCATGCTTGCTTCGTATTTCTTTTTGGAATACAAAGTTGTTGGAATAATCTTAATGACAATTGCAACACATCCAGGTAGGTTATAGCCGAAAGATACTGGAAGGATTTGTGAAGTCATTTCTTACAGTATGGCGCTTTTAGGGGAGATCATATGCGTAACAAATTGAAGGAAAATGACGTTCTTACCGGTGGTTCGCAGGTCGCAATTGCAGAATAATTGATTGAAATTGCTTGAAAATCCGAAGGTATCAAACAATTTCTTTCACAACATTTCTTCAATTTATCTGTATTTTAACAACAAAAAATCCAACGCTCGCTATATGCCATACTTCTCCGGTGGGTGTTTAGACCCACCATACTTTTTTGAAAATGTTTTTTTTTAAAACTTATTTCTTACAGGCTGATTTTTTTAAAACAATTGTTTTTTCTTAATCTTGTGCGAAAATCACCACGCCATACCATTCCGACGGTCCAAAATACCCGCCATACTTCCTCAAACATGTAATTTTTTAAAATTCGAGAAACTATTTCTTTCATCTTGACATTTGGTCTAGTAGTTGTTTTTATGATTAGAAACATAATTGTTATAATGCCATACCTGTAGAGGGGGTGATATACGTACAATGTAATTAAATAATTGTAAAATTTCATGCAACATCTGAACAATTTCTTACAGTATGGCACCACTTTTGGACTTCACCATAAGTCTGGGATAAATTTTCCTGAATCATACTTTTTATGAACTTTTTTTATGAAGTTCAAATGCCATACTGTAAAAAATCGTTTTATTTATATATTTTTGTTACATCGCAGCGTGCGTATCACGGTTTTTCGTGCCAAGGTCACAGTATGGCGTATTTTTTTAAACTTATAATCGTATTGGAACAATCTAATTTCATTTGTACCATACTGTAAAAAATAATTTCACGGCTTCTATAGGCGTATGTTAAAAAATACAATTTTTCAAGTATGGCACCACTTTTGTACTGCACTAGAAGTATGGCGAATATAATTTTGCCTCACTGTATCCTAAACTAACCACGATTGAACTGCTATACTGAAAGAAATAGTTTTTCGAATTTCAAAAAATTACATGTTTGAGGGGGTATGGAGGGTATTTTAGACCGTCGGAATGGTATGGCGTGGTGATTTTCGTACAAGATTAATGAAAAACAATCAGCCCGTAAGAAATGAATTTAAAAAAAAAATACAAAAAAACATTTTCAAAAAAGTATGGGGCCTTAACACCCACCGGAGATATATGGCATATATCTAGCGAGCGTCGGATTTTTTGTTGCTAAAATACCGATAAATTGAAGAAATTTTGTGAAAGAAATTGTTTGACACCTCCGGATTTTTGAGCAATTTCAATTATTCTGCAATTGCGACCCGCGAACCACCGGTAAGAACGTCATTTTCCTTCAATTTGTTACGCATATGAACTCCCCTAAAAGCGCCATACTGTAAGAAATGACTTCACAAATCCTTCCAGTATCTCTCGGTCTATAACCTACCTGAATGTGTTGCAATTGTGGTGATTTCCGGTACTACAAGATCATTCCAACAACTTTGTATTCCAAAAATAAAGAGTTGGTCCTCTTACAAAGGTGAGTTGGCATATAAACGATGAACTCCCTCGCCATTAGATACGCCGATGTGCTGATGCAGGTTTCTACTCACTTTCTCTATACTAAGAAGACAATCCTTTTCTCAAGAAGTTATATATATATATATATATATATATATATATATATATATATATATATATAAATAATCAAGTAAACTAGGTCATTTATTTGAAACTAATCGAACAAACCTATAAAGGATAAAATCGGAGCGCTGTTACTGGCGGTGTGTAAATGTTGCATTACATCGATTTGATGTGGCAACTTTACTCTTGCTTAGCGAATATAGTAACCACCTTCGGGTGTCAGGACGTACGAGTTCAAGTTGCCAAAATGTTTTCATCTATCTGTAAGATGTGGTTCATTTGTTTCCGACTGGTGGCGCTGTGTCATATTTATATGCCATATAGTCACTTGAAGGAAAATATAAGGCCATTGGAAATATTTGGTTGGTTATCACTTTCGATGGATGGATGATACTGATGAGCCCCAAATAAGGGCGAAACAGACTGTCTATCATTTCCATTGATTGTGATAAACAACTTGATGTTTCTAACATACACCGTCCAAGGTATATGGAGGCATTTCGATGTTTCGTGAACTCGTATAACCAGCTCCGCTAGGAGGTTTGTTTGATTAGTTTCAAATAAATGTATAAATGTCCTAGTTTACTTGATTTTATTGCCACGAACGTGTTTCGATAACACGAAGAATTCTGTTATCTATATATATATATATATATATATATATAATATTAAAAAATACATATAATACTACAACAATATTCCAGTTTGATAAGTACGATATTTCAATCAAAGCAAAACTTCGATTCATATATTTATTACTCTGTAGTTAGTTAATCTGGATTAGATTCGTTTTTTCACATCCGTTCAAAGTGTTTGAAAAGGAACAGGGATATTTTATTTTTTTGTTTTTTTTTTAATCTCACAAGGAACCAAGTATACCCGAAAGGCTAATGGGCTTGAATCTATTGGAAAAGGAAAAAGGAAACACACGTGTTTCATTCTTCCCTGAAGTATGTGTCAGGGAGGCGGGCACCTTGAGTTTGGGATTAACTCCTTCAGCCAGATCAGAGGATACACTTGTATGTACAAGTGCATTAAGGATAGGTGAGACGGGATATTTATGGAACATAGGAAGTGTGGGTAGGCTTCAGAGGATTAGTACTGGCCCAGCATTCGCCTTATAAGTTTGCATGCAGTGACTTACATTACCATGAGGAAACCTATGAAAAAAACTCATGGCAGACCAGTCGGCCCCGAGGTTTGAACCCGAGACCTCCCAAATACTAGCCAGTGTACCTAACGTACTCAACTAACTAGCTTGATGAAGAATCTATTGTCATAACCCAACACATATATACAAATGTTGAAACCACTAAATCTCATGGGACATACTATATAATACCCAAAACTCCAATAGCAAGGTGGGACTCGAACCTACCATCTTCGGTATTTAAAGGATCAACTTTACCGCTATGTTACCGAGGTGTTTTTAAGGCAGCTGATTTGGAATGATAGATTACTCGAATATAAGTTCAATTGTTATATTATATCTACATCCGATGTGCGATCTATTCATTTAGGCAATTTTCCTATTCGTAATTAGTTGTTTTTAGTTGAATTTATTTAGTAGTAACAGACAAATCATTTTCTTCAATAGAATACAATAGGCATTAGAAAATATTTTGATATTCAATATTAAGTACCTCATAATTGCTATATGATATCCGTATATTTTCTGCCACATGAGTAAGTATTAAATTATTTTCAGCAAATGATTTGTTTTCCACAGATCAACAATAACTTCGGCGAATATTGCAATTTTTGTGAGAAGTACACACAACGGTTAACGAATTATAATTGAAATTCATTTAATAACAATAGTTTAATATTTAGGACACATATAACGGTAACACGGTAACTGCATATTCAAATTCGAAGCTCGCAAGCAAATGGTTTATAGTTATAAATCAAACAACGGACCTTAGTCTTCTTCTTATAACTGTACTTGTTCAGCTATTAAAATCAGGATATAGGTTATTTTATGGGCACGCTCGTTAAATCTTTATAGTATTTCTCATATGAGGCGCGAAGAATAGGAGATTCCGTACTAAGTGTAAAATTTGGCGTAACATTTAATTTTAACGGAATATATGCAGATAGAATATGTTTAAATAATTTATCCTTCAATTATGTGATTTTGAGCAAAGTTTGAATGGTTCTTCAGCTTCCGTCCGCCATTAGTATTTATTGATTTTTGTGTTCAATCAGTTAAGGGCAAAATCTCATTAATTACTCACATTTAATTCAATAATGGACCATTTTGCAATCGTTATTTCATCAGATTCATAATATAAGCATCCTGACAGAGGCCGATTTTATCAATAAATTTAAATCAATATTTAGTGATCAAGTTACTTATTAACAGTTAATTAATGTACCGTCAATAATGCTACTCCATAGTAGCCCTTGGAAAAACTTTCGTTCAAAAACGACATAAAAAAGAAAAACTGTAGAAATTCAAGGATTTCTCCTCAACTCATCCGATGATGAGTTGCCCGAGTCAATATTGAAAGCAGCAAGAGATGTACAGTTGCTACCGAAAAAGTCGAAACCCAGGTAAGAAAAAGAATATGTATCTTTTAACAAGTGGTGCGAAAGTCAGCAGGTGAAAAGTTCAAAAGAGGAAGTGTTTTTGTCATATTTTATACATCTAAGCAAAAGCTACCGTTCCAACACATTATGGTCCAGATATTCGATGCTTAAAAATGTTATTAAAATTCAAAACAACGTGGACATCGGTCAATATTGTAAGCTCACGTCTTATTTAAAGAAACAAAATGTAGGATTTCAAACAAAAAAAGCCAAAATTTTTACCAAAGAACAAATTTCAAAATTTTTGATGGAAGCACCAGATAAGACATATCTTCTAATAAAAGTAGCAACTATTTTTGGGTTAGCCGGCGCATGTCGTCGTGATGAACTCGCAAAAATCACCACTAATATTACGGAAAGGGAGGGCCTTTTGATTGTGAAGAAACCAGACTCGAAGAATCACACCAGCAGAAGTTTTGTCATTTCAAATTATGTAAACGACGGCAAATACTTAGATCTATACGGAAAATACGCAAATCTGAGAAAACCCAATACTCCTAACAACAGATTTTTCCTAAACTACAAACAAGGAGCCTGTACCGTCCAATGAGTTGGCGTGAATAGCTTCGGTAAATCCGTCCGAAATTGCAGCTTTTCTGAAAATTTCTAACTCCGAATAATATATGGGCCACAGTTATCGGCGATCTTCGGCTACCATATTGGCAGATAGTGGAGAAAGTCTTACCAGTATAAAAAGATTGGGAGGTTGGAAATCGACAGCCGTGGCTGAAGGGTATTTAGAAGAATCAACCGAAATGCGGAGAAAAATGTATAGCAAAATATTATCCACCGAAAAAGAACATGAATATGGGGCTACTTCTTCCAACAACAATTTTGTCACAACCAGTCTCTCAACACAAGAAATCGAAGCAGTAATAGATTCACCAACTGATCTTATTGCGCTGGACGTATTACGACGCACGCGGCTCACAAATTACGCTGGCTAGGAAAACCCGCCTTTAAGTTTCTGTATTTTTACTATACGTTGAATTCGTCAGGAAACTGACATATTTTTGTTATTGAACGTATTATGATTTTTCTCCATTTATCACAAAAAATTTGTTTTTTCAAAAACCTAATAGAGTGAAGGAAGGATAACAAATTATCTCATTAAGCAATAATAGCATTCATTTTTATCAAAAATAAAAGATGCCCTTTGAATACAGTGATGGCAATTTAGAATAATGTTCCATAAAATTGAATCAGCATTTAAATCAGAAAGGTAAGCCGGATGCACAACCTGAAATTATCTCCAGCTACTGCATCTTAGCACAAATTAGCCAATTACTGTGTGTTATATAGTACCAAAGAGTTCGCATAAAAACCAAAGGAATTGTTTCCATAATTTCAATTCGTTCGGATATGAAAGCGCCAATCAGTCCAAATTGGAGCTCGTTACCTTCAACGAAATGATCTGATTAGAAAATCGAATGACTATCTATCGGGTATGAGAAAACGCACTCATTTCACCTTATTTGTTGATTAATTCGAGACAAATGTGTATTATCCTCTAACTTTTTCACTATATCGGAGGAATATGCCCGACTAATGATCACGATATGTCCGGCCTTGTTTGGATCAAGTTAATATTCTTTTGAGTTCAATTAACATTTCAATGATTAATTGCGCAGTAATAATAACGTTTTCCTCAAATGAATGGACATAAAATCCGACATAGAAAGTGGTTACTTGGAAGGAAAACTTTGATCGATATCTAATGAATTCTATATTTGTTCAATATGCGTGATCTTTCATCACATTTTTACAAATAAGATGTTTATATATATATATATATATATATATATATATATATATATATATATATATATATATATATATATATATATATATATATATATATATATATATATATATATACAATGTGTCGCATTTAAGATGAAGACACCCCCATATTTTAGTTATATAAAGGAATATAGTATGGAATTTTCGCACAGTCATAAATGGTGATGTTTCAAATTCTTTGAGATAATTAACCTAATTCTGAATTTTAAACTCAGCCTACTACGATATGACAAATAGAGCTGATTCTCAATATTTTGTTTCGCGTGAGCGATATCGAAAAAAGTTATAAAAAAAAGTTTTCTGGAATATTTTTTTAGGCCCATATACCAATTTTCATGACAAAATTCGAATTTAAATTTTTTCAATATTTTTGTATCTTAAAATTATCACAAGTTTTTTTTTTAAATTTGATACTTCCTGTGCCATGGAAAATAATAAGATTGACAGAAATGTCGAATACTAGTCAGTTTGGAGTTTATTGGGTTATGTTTTAGTTAGTTATTAGTGATCAGAGAATCAAAATGCCATTATAACTTCACGTGAAAAAATCGAAATAATTCGGTTATTTGGTGATGATGTTCGCAGCAGCAGACAAGTTGCTGCAGAGTTTATCTTGGAACATCTCGAACGTGCTTCCGTTACTCATTGAAAAATGTATTCGAATGGATGGAGATCTAGCTGAGGAAGACCTCATCTAATTACAGTTGATTAATTATTTTGTATTAGGAAAATTATTTTTACATAAATTTTTTTAAAATTTAATCAGTTATCGAAAGAATAAGAAAATTGTTATAGAAAATTCTCATTCCTTTGTGTTATTTATTTCATTGAAATATTTGAATATACATAACATATTAAATTGTCAAGTTCTTACTTTCCATAGCGCACTAGTCATAAAATTGAAAAATGAACTTCATAATTTTGAATTATAACCAAAATATTGAATAACTTAAAAATGCGAATTTTGTCATGAAAATTGGTATACGGGCCTAAAAATATATTTTGAACAACTTTTTATCATAACTTTTTTTGTTATCTTTAACGCGAAACAAAATACTAAGAATCGGCCCTATTTGTCAATTCATAGTAGGCTGAGTTTGAAATTCAGAATTCAGCTAAGTATCTTAAAAAATATGACCCATCACCGTGTATGACTGTGCGAAAATTCAAATCTGTATTCCTTCAAATAACTATAATATGGGGGTGTCTTCATCTTAAATGTGACACACTGTATGTATATATATATATATATATATATATATATATATATATATATATATATATATATATATATATATATATATATATATATATATATATATATATATATATATATACATGTATATATACATGAATATATATATATATATATATATATATATATACCCATTTTCAATGGAAACACCCCTGTAAAATTTGAAGTTATGAACCGATTTCAACCATTTTTTTTTGAAATGTCAAGTACTAAAACGTCTACCATGGGACAATTTGAAACGTTTATACCAATTTTCAGGCATACTACGATATTTTTCTTAGTCGAAATTCAGGATTTTTTATCAGGGATTTTTTTATTGAAAAAATTACGACGCCACTGGATTCAGCGTGCCCCTGTATGGGTATGACCAAAAATTCATTCATAACAAAGTTATATGAACTCAAAGTTCGAAAACACATAGGCATGTAAATAAATTTAATAGCTCAAATATTTTGACTGAAAATAACGAAATTACATTCAAGTTTTCACACAAATCAACTAAAACTAAGACCAAATAGATTTTTCAATTTGAATCTTAGTTGCATCAAGATTGAGCGTAAGAGAGAAAATTGAAATTATACGCCTTTCGGGAGATGACTTTAGAAGTGCTAAAGAGGTTTTTAGAGTATTTATCTGGTGGCACTTTATTGTTGAAATCATTTAAAAAATGTTTCTATGGCTATATGTTGATATAAGGTGTTTTCTATTTAGGGGCACGCCGAATCCAGTGGCGTCGTAATTTTTTCAATAAAAAATCGCTAATAAAAAATCTCGAATTTCGACTAAGAAAAAATATCGTAGTATGCCCTGAAAATTGGAATAAACATTTCAAATTTCGTTCCCAGGTAGACTTTTTGGTACTTGACATTTCAAAAAACATGGTTGCAATCGGTTCACACCTTCAAATTTTACAGGGGTGTTTCCATTAAAAATGGGTCACACTATATAATATAAATATATATATATATATATATATATATATATATATATATATATATATATATATATATATATATATATATATATATATATATATATATATATATATAGATATAACATTACCTTGTGGCACCATTGTATTTATGTATTGGCAATGTGGCGCCCGTATAAGCAATGTGGCACCCGACTTTGGGTGCCAGATGGTTATTATCGTTTGTATGGGTATTGCTAAACCATATACCAAAAAATAAGGTGGGTGCCACATTTACACTGAAAAACTTTGAACATACAATTCAGTTCAATGGATTTGAAATAGATGGCGCTCCGTTATATACAAATTGTATGTTGTACATAATTGATGTCATTTAGGCCCATTTTAATTACACCTCTGAGTGGCACCCGTAATATGGCAACGCTGAGCGGACGTGTTATCAGACTAATTCGTGCTTATCTTACAAGAATTCTGAGGCAAGTAAGACTAATAATCAAGTGAGCTCGGATCAAGCTAAACAAATTTTGATTTTCGCATTCATGCCTTGCATCTGTTATGTGTAATTGATACCCAGATTTGTTGACTACGTCTGAGAGAATTTAAAAAATATTGGATATGGTTGAATTGGGATGGAATGGAAAGGTTAAGTACCTACCGTATTAATTATTCATATGTGAAAATGTAGGAGGTTGAAAAATCGATATTAACATATTGTAAGGACGAGCTGTATTTTTTTTTCGAAAACATGAGTTTACATTACGCATTATTTTCAATATACAGGGTGTTGAATATTTTCAATTGTTAATCTGCCATTTTGCAATATACCGAGACGAGTTTTTTCTACAATGTTATAAAAACGCACTTATGTACAGGCTGTCTACATTTCTATTTATTTTTACGGGGTTCTCGGTTATTGATTGAAGATAAAAGCTTGCGGTTTGCTATTATTTTGAGTGAATAACCTGTATATACAAAGTGGCCCTGATTTGAATACACTATATGAAGATATTAAAAAGCTATATCAGATTGATTGGAAAAAATTGAATAATTGCAATTATGAACCTTATGAAGTTGAGTTTATAAAAACGCACTTATGAACAGGCTGCCTACATTTCTATTTATTATTACGGGGTTCTCGGTTATTGATTGAAGATAAAAGCTTGCGGTTTGCTATAATTTTGAGTGAATAACCTGTATATACAAGGTGGCCCTGATTTGTATACACTAAGTATATGAAGATATGAAAAAAACTATATCAGATTGATTGAAAAAAATGGAATAATAGCAATTATAAACCTTTTAAAGTTGAGTTTGATTTTGCTCTGATTTTTGGCATCGTTTTCACGTTAAAATTATTCAATATCATACCTACGCGGACGCCAGCAGTGAAAGCAAAAAAATTGTACAGAACATCTGAAGTAGTCTCAAGGAAACCAAGAACAATTTTCATTTTCTATAAAAAATACTGATGAAACAGTAACTAAATTAAAATATATATGAAATCCTTTTTTGCCACTATTAAATTGACTGATGAAGGTTTGCTGAGTACTGTTTGAAAATTTACAGTGTGATTCTTTGAAATCTTTTTATAAAACAAAATTAATTTATAAAAATACATGGTGTTCTATTATACCTTAATATTTCATTTTCAAATTATCGCATATAGAAGCAAATGTTTGATGTAAAACAGGTTTCATTTTTGCCAGCGTCTATACAGACTACAGTACTTATATATTTTAATAAATATAAAGTACACTGCCGCTTTGTCGTGAAATGAATTTAATTGTTGAAATGTCTCTTCTAATTTCAGTGATTTGGGTCTCTTTTTTTGTTTCACTCAAATTTTCGAGTAAACAAAATTGATGATATGTGATTGTATAGTTTAAAAAAAATAGAATTACCCACTTATCTCACCTTTGATTTCAATTTAATAAAAAATCCTAATAATAAAATAATATATTCAATAGTTTTCGCATACTTAACTTTTGAATTTTTTTCTCCAGATATTGTACATTGGACAAAAAACATAAGAAAATTAATTTACCCAAATATTACGAAATATTATGATATTAATTTTAATTTCGTAAGGCTTAACATTTTCTTTGAGAAAATATTCACTGTTATTGCCGGAATAACTTCAATGGCAATAATTAAAAAACTTTTTTCCGCACCATGAAATGACCAGAATACGCATGGCTAACATATCTTATATAAATGTATAAGGTGGTCTACAACATAAACTGTATCCTCAAAATTTCAACACCCTGTATATATGTACCTACATAACTAAACCTTCATATTGTAAAAAAACAATGTAGATTCAATGAGTTTTAAATTTACTCGAATGTTTCTACTGACAAAACAATGAATAAACTGAAATATCAATTTTCAAAGTGACAACATAGATCCGACAACCCCGCAGGGTGCCTCTTTTACCGGTATTAATAATAAATTATATATAAAGGGTGCCACATTGAAATGCATTATTTGGGTGCCACAAATACAATACATCAAATATACTATATACACTGGGTGCTGCATAGACATTGATTATAGAGGGTGCCAGTTAATACAAAACATATATATATATATATATATATATATATATATATATATATATATATATATATATATATATATATATATATATATATATATATTTGGGTTGATCTTTAGTGCCTAATTTTTTATATTATTTAAGTTTTTGGTTTGGTACTGCAGGCAAAATCAAAATAGAAATGATACCAATAACGATATAATTAGACGTTTCGGAGAGGTTTCTCCTTCTTCAGTATCCAACTTTATTATTTCAAAATCTCAATGAATGTATAACATACACGAATTTGAACAATGTATTTAAAAAAATTATAAATAGGTTCAATTTTAAAACTATATCTCATGTAGAATTTCGTTTTTCCTACTTCGTCTGATATCGGACGAAGTAGTAAAAACGGAATAGTAGTATTTTTGGAGTGCACTCTCGTAAGTATGTCCAGAATTCTTAAAAACGCTAAGTTAGAGTGCTTTGGAACCACATACGCCACAGTTGCAGAATCAGTCAGGAAATTAGTATTCTCGCGACGGGATTTTGCATTTTCGATGCAAGCGGTGAATTGTTAGTTTCCATTATCCTTGGTGGAGGGCGGTCTGCGTTGTTATTTAGATAGTAGTCCCGACCGCGATTTGTATTAGGGAACAATTAGAAATTTGGTAATTCGCTCCGAGTCAAATAAGCTGCACTGATGAGATCTAACAAGATCGAAACAGCTATAACAGATTTTGAGTCATGGTGACTTGACGATTTCTATAATTCACTGTTGGATTGTGAATGTAGAGTTCTCATCGCGGAATACATATAACCAGCCCCCTTGGAAAGTGTTTGATAATTTTTTTAATTATCGAAGAATTTTCCTTGTTCACTTCGAGTACTAATTTTTGTAATTACGAACACAATTCCACTACTAATTTCAATACAAATTCAATCATATTGGTCAAAATATCTCAGAATTTGAAATTCAAAGACAAAATTATCTGCATCTAAAATAATTCATCAATAATAATAAAGAATCAAAAAATGTACATTTACTTTGTTTAATATTACAAATATATATCATATACTACGGAATATTGTGGCATTGGACGCATTTAATGGAATTTTAGTTCCATCATACCTATTTATTTAGAGATGAAGTCGAACAGTATCAATTTTTCATTATAATGAAGATAATTATAATAATAATTTATTGTTCCATTGTACAATCAGTGCCCTCAATAAAGAAGGAAATGTAATGAAAAGTACAGATGAATATATCAAAAACAATGTTTGGTGGCCATCACAGATAAGAATTACAAAATAAACATAGTAATTTTTACATAGTACATACAATGTTTTCAATGATTTTTTGATCTCGATCTTGATTTTTCTCTTATCAAATTCTTTAAACCAATGAGCTAGTCCATTGTAAAACTCAAAAAAATATGTCACATATTCAACTATCGTATTTGAGATAATGATGTGATTTAGATAATTTCAGAAAAAGAAAACTTCAATCATGTAAACATATGTGACAATTTCAATCTAATTAAAATGACACCTTATGTGAATGCAAAAACATGTTAGCAGCGACTTGATAACCAGAAATTTTCTTACCGGTAACAAAACAGCCAGAGAAGGCGCTATTAAAGTTAGAACAAATTCATATAAAGATCCGAAGTTTGGTCTATGTAAACTCCCAAGAGTGGCTCACGCTGTAACTTGTGAGAAACCTGTTTTTAATAGAGAATGGACTTTTATCTATAATTCCATATTTTCTAAATCTAATGTAATAACTGTTTTATCTATAATCTAATAGTAATAACGATAACAGTGCTTTTACTGGCTATATAAAATGCAGATAAACTTCTATGGCCTTACCCATTCAATTATATTATGCTATAGAAATGGGCCATTCTTCATTATTTGATACCAAATGTAGTAAATAAAAAATTTGTGGTTTATTACGACTATCATCAATATAACGTGGAAAAAACGATACCATTAAATGAAAATGAAAACACCACGGCTAAATGAAGCAGAAAAAATATTGGGTCTTCATTCAATTTTCGATCATCATGAAATGAAATTATTCCAAATTTTTAATACGAAACTATTCTTGAACCAAATATGAATATGAATTTGTTCAAGAACTTCCACAATAATAATTTTCACATCAACCCACGATATGGCTTTTTACCGTCTCGGTATGTCTGACCCATTTCAAAACTAGCAAATATTCTACTCCAATTACCATTTCAAACGAGTAATTGCATTTCGATAATGACTTCACGTTTTTAATAGACAATTGGAGATAAAATCCCTGGTAGAAAGCGGTTAGCAAGAAAGAATAAGCTGATCGATATCGTTATAACGAACTCCTTATAATCTGTATAAATCTAATAGGCCAAACTGACCATTACCCAAACGAGTTAGTACATTATTGCTTGTATCGAATTCGAAGGCAGAATGAAATAAATCAGATGAAATCTGCGAGCGTTGATTGAATGAAAGTGAATTGCTCGGATTCTGCGGATTGAGATCAACGTCGAACTGAAGAAATTATTATGGTTCATTACTGAACATAGTTGTAATTACTAATAACAACAGCTCGTGGTTTCCTCTAGCTGAAGTTCACCTAATTGCCTAACTCACTTTCAATGATTGTAGTAGCATTTTTCACTAATTATGCTATCACTTTCTTCCGGCCGTTAGTGCCATTTTTTCTAAAGTTCTATCATAACAAATCAGTGTAGGAATAAAAAACCAGGTAATTGTGGAAAAATGTTGAATTTGCGATAATCCCTGCTCATACTGAACGTCGAAACCACAAGGCTCTATTCTTGCCCTACACAACAGCAATAATTATTTTGATTATTTTTTGACGTTTCTTAAAACCAATGAAATGCTTCTTTATTTGTCACAAAAGTAAGTTTTAAACAATGATGTCATTATTATAGTGGGAATAAATCTTTTGTGATTATTCTCGAGAATAATCACTGTAGCTTTTATTTGCTTAGCAAGTGTCAGATAGTTGTCAAAATAATTACCTAATTGTGTCAACGCGATATATAAAATGGATGAAAATCATCGGTTTAGTACCTTTTCTGAAGCAGAAATAACAAAAAATATTTTAGAAACTACTTCGAAAAACACTCTAATAAGTAATCAGTCTATATGGAGACAATTTAAGACCTTCACCAAAGAAAGAAATTATATTCTGAATCAATCTACTACAACAGCTACTCTGGCATTGATTTTGAAAGATTGGGCTTATAACATGAAAAGAAAGGACGGAAATGATTATAAAGAAGCAGTAATAAAGACAATGTGGAATAAAACGGCAAAATTAGTTCAAGAACTTTACTTTAATAAGTATAACAGGTCCTTGATCCTTTCCATGATATAGAATTCAAAAATGCTCGGGATGCAAGAGATGCAAAAAGAAAAATTTTACAAAAACATCCTGAAAAGCACAAAGTTCGGTGGCACTTTCTAATACGGAATTGTTGCAAATTTTTAACTATTGGGACGAAGATACAGCTTGTGGATTGCAAAGAAAGTTTTTTCACGTTGCATCGTATGAACTAGCTTGGAGGGGAGGAGAAGCTACAAAATGTTTAGTTCATTATTTTAAAAAAGAAACCGTCATTATGGGATTAAATACTGGCCGCATTGAATAGAATCCCATCTTTACAAAAACTGCACAGGGTGGAGCACAAAGGTGCGCTAATAGTAAATGGTTGACTCCAAACATAAATAACCCAGATATTTGCCCTGTTCGTCTTTTTGAAAAACTATTGGGTAAACGTGAAGAAAATATTAAAACCGAACGCTTGTTTCTTACTCCAAATCCGGCTTGGCAAACTCATGGTTCTTGGTATAAAAACGTTCCTGTGGGAATAAATTCCATTTCAAAATGGATGAAAGAATCCGCAGAAAAAGTAGGTCTAGACACAGTTACTAAAAAAATAACTAACCATTCTGCCAGATCAAGTGCAGTAAGTAACCTTTCAAAAGCTGGTGTAGGAGAACAAGAACTAATCAAGGTCGTTGGTCATAATTCTGCAAGTTCGATTAAACCATACTTACAATTGAACCAAGAACATCATTCAAATATAATAAATAATCTTAGAGAAAATACGCAGGAGGAAACACTTAATATAACAAGCAACTCCAAATCCTCAATAAATAATGAGTCTCGAAATATTTTTAATAATTGCGTTTTTCATTGTACTAATTTAAATTGTTAAGTCTTTTAATATATTCACAATGTGCCAACGATATTTTCTTATATTGTAATAATTAATTAAATTAAATTTTTCAATAGTTTTATCATAGTTTTATTGATCTTTTTTATTGTAAAAATTTTTGAATCAAAAAATAATCTAGTCAAATATAACTCGCGAGTTCGATAAATTATAGAAAATAATTTGACAGATTTTGTTCAAACTTGTTGCCATTTGGAAATAGCCACTCGAGCCCTCCGGGCTCTCATGACTATTGCCTGGCAACAAGTTTTGAAAAAATCTGTCAAATTATTTTCAATTTATTCTCACTCTCTTGTTATATTATTCCTGAATATATTATATACTTGATAGTTTTTTTGACTTACTTCTTCATAGAAGTCATCCAATTCTATGAATCATAATAGATGTGTTTCTGTAGAATAGATCGAATTACAAAATTAACCATAACTATTTCGCAGAAAAGGAATAATATTAATATAATTGTGATATAAAATAATATACCATTTATGTAATCGTGTTCCGACATCGATATTTCATAAAACTCAATATATTCCATAATATAGTCAAGGTTTGAAGATATAAAATTCGTTGAAAGACATCTATGAACGAAGAAATTTTCAATTATGCATGGTTAGATCTGTAGATGGCACTAATAACATTGGGAACGAAAGTGAGCCTATTTTCCTTTCATAGGGAAAATATGCGGAGTGAGAATTAAATAGAGAAAATCATGCTGGTTAGCCCTACAGCGAAGTGTATAGCGTATTGAGTCCGAAGCAGTTCGAGATGCGATTCGAACGGAAAATAGTCACCGGCTAGGTGGGATCATCACGAAGTGCATGTATACAAACCTACGTGAAACGTGTATATCAACTCGATTCCGTGAAAAATTTCCACCCTCTTATAAGTCACGCTCAAGATATCTCTACATAAAAATGGAGGCAAATGGAGAATAAACTTTAAATCAAGGAAATGCACTTCCTAACATCAACCTTATCCATATACAGATTGCCAACCATTGACCTCAATTTTAGGGGGTTTGTGGGTGCAAAAATACTCCAAAAACATTGTTCATGCACATTCCAGAGAGCCCTAAAAAACTTTATTTAGGATATGCAGAGGCTAGCTAGTGTCTCTCAACATTATGACCTGGTTGCTACCGTCACTGATAACTAAATTGGTCTATCCACATTTCAATTGCCGTTCAGGGCAAAACAATTTACTTATCTACTATTCAAAACTATAGTAATTATATATATATATATATATATATATATATATATATATATATATATATATATATATATATATATATATATATATATCTTCTTCTTCACCATTTTCGAGTATAGGCCTTTATCATATTACTCCATTTGTGTCGGTCTTCTGCTGTCCTATACCATAACAACCCTGCCTGCTTTTTGATGTCATCTGCCCAACGTTGGAAGGGTCTGCCTCTGTGTTCCGATGTTCTTTCTCCCCAGGGTCGCCATTTGATGACTTTGGTGCACCATCCATCCTGCTTCCTTGCGGCATGCCCTGTCCAGTCCCATTTAAGTGTCGTTATTCTTTGGATAATATCTTCCACCTTTGTCTTCTGTCTTATCCACACGTTAGTTTTATGATCCCTGAGGGATATATTTAATATTCGGCGCTCGATTGCACGTTGCTGTACACGTAGCTTATTTATGGTTTTCTTGGTGAAGGTCCAAGTTTCACATGCATATGACGTCACCGGTAGTATACATTCATTGTATATTTTTGTTTTTAAGTGCAATGAGATGTTCGATGTCATGATATCTTTGACTTTCTCATACGCTGCCCAGGTTAGCTTTATTCTTCTTTCCGTTTCTGCTGTTTGATTTTCTCCTGTTAATGTCCATGGTTGACCCAGATATATGTTATTTTCCACTCTCTCTATAGTTTTATGAGCTACTATCACATCTTCTTGTTTATTTTTTACGTTTGTGCAAACTTTGGTGTTATCTATGTTCATTCCTAACCCTATCTTTTCGGATTCTTTCTGGAGTTCGTTTAGCATTATCTGCAATTCCTCCCGGCTTTGGGCTATTACTATGATATCGTCCGCAAAGTATAGGTGGTTCAATCTTTGTCCTTCTATTAGGTTACCTTTCGTCTCCCATGTTAGGTTTTTGAAGACGTTCTCTAGAATGATTAGGAATAGTTTTGGGGATATGAAATCGCCCTGTCTGACACCTCTTTGTACTTTTATTTTTTCGGTGTTATTATGAAGTTTTATTTACATATTTAAATAATAAAACTTCATAATATATATATATATATATATATATATATATATATATATATATATATATATATATATATATATATATATATATATATATATTATAGGTATATTTGACATTGAAAAACCACAAAAATCGTGTTTCAGGAGGTTTGAACTGGATTGAAAAACCACTCCCTTACCTCACTGTTGACTTTCGATACTGTGCAATCACTGCAAGCTATTATTTTCAGGAAAAATACGACTAAAAAAGGGTTTTCACTCAGCAGATAATGCGTGGGGTGTCTAGGGGTTTAAAGATCGATACGTGTGATATTATGTACCTGTGTAATAAGTATCGCAACAAAGTTGCATATCATCATCCGTGACTGCGTTATTTACCGGGAATGAGGCACACAGAGGCTGGGCCTAATTACGGGCCCAGCATTTCGAGAGACCGCGGGCAAAAAGTTCATCTCCGTTGTAATTATCATTCCTGTATTCGGTTCAGCGCCACAGCCGCCGGATTCGTGTATAGTTCTTTTTCTTTCCGCGCCACGCAATATTCCTTCTTTCCTAACATCTCGCGCCCACAAATCGGGATGATTGGACACGTCTTCGTTTCTTGAAGTGTGAGAATTTTGTGGAGCTTGTCGAGCAAATTCTACCACAAAATGTGATTGAAACTAATGGCCTTGAAATTTAGTATGAAAGTGGTACGGTCATTATATAAATTTGAAAAAAATTCTGTAATGAAAATGGAAGTTGAAGAGAGTTACAAGATGGGGAACAACTGACCTATATCCATATTATCATGTACTTTAATTCCTATGCGAAAGGAGAAGCTCTCTTATAACTATCTAAAAAAAATTCTTTTCATTTCTGAAACTTTCTTGAAACTTTTTTTTCATTTACTTACTGATTTCAAAAGGAAACAAGGAAACAAGAGAACAAATACTGTCACTAGATTGACATCCTGAATTACCAGTATTATTAAATATATCAAAATCATATGGAACAAACCTCAACCGTCACTCGCATTTTCTTCTAACTGAATTCACATACAAATTTTCAAACCTATTATGTGGAGATGCGCGAAATATTAAAAACCATTTTCCTTCACGTATGAGTTTCACGCGTTTGACATCATCAGGACTCCTGTTGAACTAAACTTTGATTGAGAAACGCAGGCGTCGAGTATTGAAAGTGCTTTGGTGAATTATTATGAAAAATTTATTTTCTAAGTTATTGAATATTGAATGAGAGCGAAGAGTTCCACCATTGATATTTAATATTCAAAAGCTGCACACTGCAGATTTTTTGCTCTAGCTAGACCACAGTGTAGGCCTAGCTAGAGTAATTTACGTTGGTCAAGCACACAGTTGAGTCTAGGTAGTACACATTGCTAGGGTGGTTTAGCTCTAGGTAGATCAGTCTATCCATATACGTCAGGTTAAATAGACTTAAGTGCTCCAGATAGATAGGAAACACATGCATTGTTCTGTTTTGGTGTTTTGAGGATCCTGTACACTAAATAATTTTTATCTTATCTAGACCATGAAGTAGGCCTAGCTAGAGTGCTCTACGTTGGCCTAAGTGTACACAGCTGCTAGATCACTCTAACGTAGACCGCTCTAGAATCTAGCTAGACACAGCCGAGTTAACGGTGCACACATTGATAGGGTCCGGCTTAACAGACTAAAGTGTTCTAGGTAACCGAAAACACGTGAAATGTTTAGTTTTCGTTTTTTAGCTCGATTTTTTAGTATTATCAGGTATTATTATATAAATTATTGTATTTAATTCATTATTATCAGATTAATTATTAATTATTATTGCTAATAATTATTATTTGTATGATTTAGTGTCTACTGTGTATAATTCTAGAACTGACTAAACGTGTATTACCCTTCAATGTACACAGACTTAGTCTAACTAGACGAACTGTATGAAAATCAGTCTACAGTACACAAGTACTTCAAGCGACAAACATCTACTCCATCTATTATCATTGTCATGGTTATTATTATTGAGAAGGAGTTACTCTAACACCGTAAACGTTCTAGACTGATTCAGCTAGATTGGACTATCCGCTCTACACGAATGCTAGTACCCTCCAGTGTATACAAACTTAGTCTAGCTAGACGAGCTATATGAAAATAAGTCTAAAGTGTACAGGTTCCCTAAACAACAAACATCCTTTCCATATATTATCATTGTCATCTCTATTATTATTGAGAAGGAGCTACTTCGATGAACTAACACACTTAGTCAAGCTAGACGAGCTGTATAAGAACCCTAAACAACAATCATCCTTTCCATCTATTTATCATTGTCATCTTTATTATTATTGAGGAGTTACTTCGATGAACTAACACACTTAGTCAAGCTAGACGAGCTGTATAAAAACCCTAAACAACAAACATCCTTTCCCTTTCCATCTATTCATCATTGTCATCTTTATTATTATTGAGGAGTTACTTCGATGAACTAACAAAATTAATCAAGCTAGACGAGCTGTATAAGAACCCTAAACAACAAACATCCTTTCCATCTATTTATCATTGTCATCTTTATTATTATTGAAGAGTTACTTCGATGAACTAACACACTTAGTCAAGCTAGACGAGCTGTATAAAAACCCTAAACAACAAACATCCTTTCCCTTTCCATCTATTTATCATTGTCATCTTTATTATTATTGAGGAGTTACTTCGATGAACTAACACACTTAGTCTAGCTAGACAAGCTGTATTACAATCCGTCTACAGTGTACAGGTACCTTAAGCGACAAACATCCACTGCATCTATTATCACTGTCATGTTTATTACTATGGAGAAGGCGACGAACTAATATCGTAAAGGTTTTGGACTGATCCAGCTAGATTGGTCTTTCCGCTCTACAGGAATGCCTCAGCTAGGGCAGATTACCGTTCAGTGTACACAAATTTAGACAAGCTACACGAGCTGTATGAAAATATTGTGTAGAGGTACCCTAAGCAACAAGCATCCACTCCATCTATTATTATTGTCATGTTTATTATTATTGAGAAGGAGTTACTCTGATGAACTAACATCGTAAAGGTTATTACTCCGTAATTACTCGGGTCACACGCCGCAACTGTTTAGACATCCCAGATTGAATATATGAATCTGATTTACTGCTGTTTTAACTACGTTCGGTAGCCGGATTAGTGTGCGTATAACATATGCCGGCATGAACGTACTTTTTGCGCCCTCGAAACCGTACATCGCACTCTGGGATACTTAGTTTTGTTTATGTTGAAACCGACAATGACGTTAACCGACGTGAAGCCGTTCCGTATACACAATCCTGATTGAAATAACTTCCCCGTTCTCGACTGCCGCATTCACTTTCCTTATTCGACACGGACGAGCGTGTTAATTCTGAATTCTGGCCTACCTTCGATGAATTTAGAATCGGTAAAAAGTCGAAGGAATTCCTCGGGAATGATTTGTGTATTTATTATGAAGGTATGCCTTTTTGATTGCGTTCTTTGTCTTTGACGGCCACCGAATAAAATTAAAAGCTTAGAAAAAGAGTCATGAAACTGGAAACAGCGTACACCATTGACGTCGAATAATATCTAGTTACCTATAGACGAGACATTTAATTCATAAATTGAAAAATCTGTTGTCTTCCTTAAGCTTCTACTACTGAAATGAGACGAAGAAACAAATCATTACAATATATGAAATGTCATCATAGAAACAATTCTGTTGAAATTCTATCGTTCCTAATCAAATATCTATGATTTGGAATAATTACAATCAGGTACATAAATGGTTTTGTGAAGTTAAATTATATGAATATAAGTTTCATCAAACAGATATTTACTAGACGTTCCATTCATTGACATATAAGAAAATCGAAATGCAGCATATAATTGACCAGATTTGGTTGCTTTCAATTTGATGCCGATGAACTGTCATTTATTTGCGCGTTTCTGAGAAAAAGTTTATACTATCATATATTTTTGGAAAGGTAAAAAAAAGACAAATTTTATAGTCTATAAATATACAGGGTATTCCATTTAAAAAACATAATTTTGCTTTATAACTCGAATAAAAAGAAATCTACAAGAATGTTGTATTACCTTTTCGATAAGATTAAGGATAATGGCAAATGTTTAAAAATGCAAAATTTTTAAAAATGCCCTGTATCTTAAAAACTAAAAGGGCTATTAAAATTATGTTGACGGAATCTTCAGTTTTACGAAAAAGTAGCACAGTGTCGCGAAAACCGCAACCCTCTATCTTCAAAATTAACGGAGATACCATTCAAAAGAATCGAAAATTGGACACACTGTACATTTCGAAAATCATAGATTTTTTCCACATTCACACAAAATTATTCAGATTTTATGAAAATCGCGCCAAAAATTGACAATATTATTGACTACAAGTATTGAGAAACTCGCCGGAAATAAACTCAACAATATTGTGTATGTATTTCAGGAATACGATATTGAGAAATATGGAGATGTGCGTGATGTACGCCCAAAATGTAATTAAGCGGATCCTCGGTCACTACATTCAAATATTGAAACGTAGTATATAGTGAAATAAAGAAAGTACTTCATATGACATATTACCTATATTAAAAAAAAATCCGGACACCTTACTGCGTAGCACTAGGAATGATAAAACCCCTCGGCGCATGTGCATGTCGTAATGCCTGATAAGTCTATCGCAGATCATTTTTCCTCATGGTGACTATATCGGGAAATGTATAGTATTTGAGATATAATCAAAAATTTGAGTGAAATTCATAATTTTTACTAATTTTTTTATTTCTAGGTGGCGCCACGTCAATATTTTTTGAATGTAGGTATTATATAAATTAAAAAACTACAAATTAAATGCTTTTATTTCATTATTGTAAAAATCGGTTTAGGTTTAAGATTTATAGATAGCACCACATGTCTATGGACAA
Organism: Cynegetis impunctata; assembly: GCA_030704885.1. Classification (NCBI taxonomy): domain Eukaryota; kingdom Metazoa; phylum Arthropoda; class Insecta; order Coleoptera; family Coccinellidae; genus Cynegetis; species Cynegetis impunctata. The sequence goes on from JARQZK010001594.1 coordinate 23,894, forward strand.
AAAAATCTAAAAAACGCGATAATTTTTTTATTCTTCGTGGATAAAAATTTTTGAAACACTTTTCTCATGAAATCATATGTGTTTTATCGATATCTGTTGGAATTTTTGAAAACGGACCAGCTACTAACTTTTTGTCGTGATACTATAACCCCTTAGCTTCGCCTCGGGGTAAAAATGTACTAGATTCCTTTTGTAATTTTGACAGGTTCACAGTCCATAATACGAGATGAACTTTTCACTTTTCCTCCTTTAACTTTTCATGGATTCATAACTTTATGCGACTTATCAATGCCAATGATGAGTAAATCATATAATTAATCTGCCATCAATTATTAACTCCGAATAAGGATACGGATGATATGTAATAAATACCAATTGATAGACCTAATATGGGATGAAAATCTCTACATTGAATCGGTCTGTGATCGGTGAAATAACCTCCGTGAAAATATATTTCTGGTTAACCCCGCCATGGAGATAATAATAATAATAATATTTATTTAAAATAAAAGATACAATGATTCACTATAATCTTTGAAATGAAATATAGTCAATAAAAAAATAAATTAATTGATGAGAAAGATAATGCTATTTAGATGTTTTCCTTCAGATTTCCAACCCCTACAAAAAATTCTTGAATATTGTATGGTTCTATATCAAGCAATATCTTGTATATTTTCTTTTTATAGATATTCAATCTAGTTTCACTTTTTATCATTTCTGGCATTGTGTTGAAATACTTTATACATTTATATTTTGGACCTTTTTCTGTAGATGTTTCTTTGTGAATGGGATATTTCAGGTTTGTTGTTCTTGTGTTATATATGGGTGAACAACAGTGGTCCAAGTCCATTTTACAAAGTTTTGTTTAATTAAGATATTTGAGTTTATGGTTATAGGTAATTTCTTGTTATTCATTTCAAATTGGATTCATTAGATTCTTTTTGGTGATATATAAAATTTTATTTCTCTTATACTTCATGAATGATAAATTCAAAAACACCTAACTCATCAATTAATTAAGGAAAAAATATGGTCTTAGATCAGTGTTGCACTGAACGAATTCATATTGAGGTGCAGTGTTTAATCCAAGTCACAAGAATAAAACTGAATTTAGCTAAAAGATTTTATGTTTTTTATTTTACTTGCTCTGAAAATATTTTTTTACAATTTAACAGAAAATAAATTTGAATTGTAGAGTTACAAATTCAAATTTGTGTGTATTAGGATTGCGTATTAGATGTTTTTATACTGAAACAAGTAAGTAAAATAAAATTTATATCAAAAAACAATGAATATTAAAAAAACTAGCTAATCTATTCGTCGGATTGGTATTCGTTGTTGTACTCTTTATCACTCAACAACTGATTACTCTGATCCTGACCATCTTGGAAGAATGTTCTTGTATTAATTTTAACAGGAAGATTTTCATGAAATTGATGAAAAATGAGTTGTTTAAAAGGTAGAAGCGATTTTTTATCATTCTTCTTTACTAAAGTTATGGCTCGTCGTTGCATGTACAGAGGCTCACGATTTATCGCTGCTAAATATGTGAATTTCTTTCCAACGCACTTCTTTATTAAGGAAATCTCTCAAAAGTCCATAATATTTGAGACATTCTCTCTAAATAATAAAGAAAATGGTTGTCCACGTTTGAATTTGATGACTTGCATCTTCAGTTAATTAACTGAATTTTAAGTCACTTAGTCACATCCACTAATAGAAGCAATATGTGTCCTGACAGAAAAAATAGGACTTGGGTCACCTTTGCTCTGAACATTTTCATTTTTAATTCACAGCAATACCAATCTAGTGGTATTTTAAAGGCAACTATTGAGTAGTGGACTTGGATCTTCGTTGCTCTGAAAAGGAACCGCATTGACGGTACTGAATCGAGAATAAAAAAGAAAATCAAAATTTTGGACTTGAACCACTGTTGTTCTGATGCACCCATATGTTAGATGAGTTCAATTCAAATTTATTTTTGTTTTTGAAGACAAAAATTAGACATTCCTGTATATGCATTGCTATAATAGTTAGTATGCCATATTTCTTGAATTTTCCTCTACATGATTCTCTGTGTTCTAATTTGAGAATGATTCTAAGAGCCCTTTTCTGGAGATTGCATATTTGAATTGCTTTAGCAGAATGTCCATAGAACATAAATCCATATCTTGCTTTCGATTCCAACTCACCATGATAAATGGTTTTCATGGTCATGGAGGATCTGTCTAGATATCTTGCTAATATGCCCAAAGAATAGCAGACTGATGCCAAGCTGTTCCCTAATTTGGAAATATGTTCCTAAGCTAACTAAAGCACATTCAATTATTTTGTCTCATATGGACAGCTAATCGACACTTAACTCTAACGTAAATGAATCATAGAAGACGATATAATTCCGAAATTTCTCACATCGTTATTAAGAAGATTTATTGCTAAATAATGAAATCGACGAATTGTGATATTATTCGAAAGAAAAACAAGCTACTTATAACTATTTGTATGGATATATAAGTATTAAGTGTGACGAAAATAAATATGAAAATTTTCTGACCTTTACCTGAAAGTTTCATCCGCAACTCCTGATGATATCTACTTGGTTGACGAAACGCGCGCATTTAGTCGTATTTTTCATACGACCTTAGTGATGGAGCTCTGTTGCTCTCGAGTTTTCTCATTTAAAAATATAGTTCCGAATATTCAGAAAATGTATATTATAAATAATATTCATCAATAGATGAATGAAAAATGACTCTCAAATAGCAAACCGAATAAAAAAGCAGAGAGCTATTCGGTAGTATGTCATTCAGTTAGTTTGACCGTTACGATAACGTCGGTCGTTTAATAGACGAATGTTTATAAAACGCTGTGAAAGTGAATATCCGTGGTGCCACAAATTGTTTTTTCAAGCTTGAAGTCTTTATAGTGATTTTATTTCAAGGTGAGGGTTGGCTTCATTATAGTTTTAGCTTTATTTATCAGTGGCTATTTGTTAACTGCTTCACATAAAAAATATAGAAATTTAATCAACATAATTCAAGGTTGTAAGGTGTCGATTGTAACACGTGCTAGGGTGTCGATTGTAACGTGTTACAATCGACACCTGTATTTACTTTTCTGAAGAAATATTTTTTTACAGCTCACGCTGAAAAATGGTACAACCCGGACCACGGAACGCCGAAATGGGAATGATACCTTAAATTATTTATGAAGAAGGAGCTAAAAAGTGATTGATAATAATCAATCAGTTAGAAAAATCGCTAAAGACTATGGAATGTGCCATGTTTCATTAAACCGTTTTGTGAATGCTTTACGAAATAACGTGGAGCGTAAAGTGGGATACAATCCTCACAATAAAGTATTTAATGTAGAGCAAGAGTCACTACTTGTAAAATACTGTAAAAAAGCTGTCGATTTGTACTTTGGGCTCACTACGAAGGATCTCCGTAAATTAGCGTTTCAGTTTGCATTTTCTAACCGGCTCAATTATCCTCAAAAATGGAATGAAACAGAACAGGCTAATGAAGATTGGCTAGCAGCTTTTCTCAAAAGAAACCCTTCTCTAACACTTCGGACCCCTCAAGCTACCAGCCTTGCACGCGCCATGAATTTCAATCGATAGAACGTTCCCAACTTTTTTGATAAACAATCAATTGTATTGGAGAGACATTCTTTTGAACCGTAGAATATTTATAATAGGTATTGATGAAACCGGTGTTTCCACAGTTCAAAAACCAAGCAAGGTAATAGCTAGAAAAGGAACCAAGCAAGTTGGCTCAGTGACATCCCAAGAGCGTGGAACATTCGTTACTCTGTGTGTGGTTGTGAATGCAGTGGGTAGTACTATTCCGCCAATGTTTGTATTCCCCCGAATACACTTCAAGGATCATTTCATTAGAAATGGTCCTGTTGGATGTTCAGATGATCAGAAAGAGAGGGGATGAGAGAACGGAAAGAAAGAGGGAGAAAGAGAAAGGTATACAACAATCGCTTGTGTTAACTAACAGCGTGACTTTCGTCACTCAGTCTACTTTCGTCACTCTACTTCCGTCACACTTTTAGTCTCGCATATTTTTCAGTTTGGTCCCACAGCGCAATCCTTATCTCCCCCAAGCCTGCCGTAAGGAACTTCGTTCCAAAAAAAATCGCGAAGTGCATCGCTTACTGACAACTGCAATTGGAACGGAATAGTCATCTCGAAATGCAGCGCGGTTGAGAAAAAGAGTTGAAATCAAAAAAGCATTTTAAGTCAACATAAACTCAATGTACGTACCACACTTCAACCCTCTAACTCAATCTGCAGAAGCTGTGGAATTCAGCAACTTTTCAAAAACCACGTAAAAATGGCAGCGGTTGGAAAAATCCAACCAAACTTTTAAAGTTTCGATCTGCAACGAAAACATTCTCAGGTACAAAATTTCAGCTCATTTGACTAGATGGGAGCCGCTGGAGATGCCGATATGTGGGTACAGGGGTACACATATGTATATACAGGGTGTACCAATCTTACGACAAACTTCGGTATATGGGTTATTTTAAGAGATATCAAAAAATGTTAATAACAAAAATGGTAGATGTCTTTAAGGTCCATATTTTAAAATTATCTCGAACTATACAGAGTGTTGCGTAACTTCGTTACAAACTAAACATATGGTTTTTAAATGAGAACTCCTGTATATTAAACCGAATTCGGATTACTCACATTTTTTTGAAGCTTTTGATATAAGATTTTGCTATGTTATACAGAGTACTTCAAAAGATATGGACACGTTTATATGAAAATCTTAGGTAAATCAACGCTCTGTAGCTTATTGCGCTTTGAAGAAAAAAATTTTATTTTGCCTAACAGAGTTTCGTAATATGATGCAATATATCCGTATTATATTAAATTTTAATTATTTTTCATTTTGTATACAGGGTCGACGGAAACTCGAACCTTTCATTTTCTCTCTTATTTCAAATGGAACATCCTGTATTTAATAGCACAAATAGAATCTTCTATTATGTAACTTTAATTTTTGTCAAGCATTCCCTATACCCAAAGTTAATAAAAACAGAGTTATTTTGTAATATTTATTGTGAACTATAATTATAAACCTTATATGTGAAAGCAATAAACGTTGAATAAAACAAAAAATCCTATATAATAATAAATTTTAATAAACAATTTATTCTTAACAAAACAAGTCACAAAAAGTATAATTCTAACCGTAATATTAAACTAAATGTTCAAAGTGTTCCCGTTAACATCAATGCAATGCTGGAAACCATTACATTTTCTCAGTTAGCGTTGACATTGATGTTAACGATGAACACTTTGAACATTTAGTTTAATACTAGTGAGAGGCTCCCCCGCCTATTAAATAGATCCGTGAAAACTATAGATCGATGAAAATATAGTTTCCCGAACCACGATGAGTGCAAAGCCTGTCCCTGCCTCTGTCGAACGGTACGCGACGCGTCAAGTGCTGAGCCCGTCCCTGCCTCTGTCGAACGGGCGCGCCATCTGCTCACTGTCAATCGTAGTTTGTGCGGAATCGGTAGAATCGGTAGAATACTACTATACTTCGAAACTTCTCGATAGAATTCGACCCGTCCAACTGTCGGCTCGAAAGGCGGTCACGTGAATTGAAGTCCATGTGAAGCGAAAATAGTTCTTAAGGGTCGGGAATGCAGCCGTTTTCGCGAATTTCGGAGAAACGTCAAACTTTAAACGTTCGATATCGAAAATCGGCGTCTCGGATCGAGGCGAGACGTAGCCTAAGCACTACGGAAAGGACGTGGGCGATCGACGGGGCCCTTCGGGCCCCGCGATTCGGGGCCGATCTCTTTATCTCGGCTTTATAAGTTTGCCATAATGCGGCCTTCGGCCGCCTGCATTTTGGGAGGTCCAAAATGGCAAACCAATTATTTATTTAGTATTATATATTACGGTTAGAATTATACTTTTGGTGACTTGGTTTGTTAAGAATAAATTGTTTATTAAAATTTATTATTATTTAGGATTTTTTGTTACATTCAACGTTTATTACTTTCACATATAAGGTTAATAATTATGGTTCACAAAAAATATTACAACATAACTCTGTTTTTATTAACTTTGGGTATAGGGAGTGCTTGAAAAAAATTTAAGTTACATAATAGAAGATTCTATTTGTGCTATAAAATACAGGGTGTTCCATTTGAAATAAGAGAGAAAATGAAAGGTTCGAGTTTCCGTCCACCCTGTATACAAAATGAAAAATAATTAAAATTTAATATAATACGGAGATACTGCATCATATCACGAAATTCTGTTAGGGAAAATAACATTTTTTTCTTCAACGCACAATAATCTACAGAGCGTTGATTTACCTACGATTTTCATATAAAGATGTCCATATCTTTTGAAGTACTCTGTATAACATAGCAAAACCTTACATCAAAAGCTTCAAAAAAATGTGAGTAATCCGAATTCGGTATAATATATAGAGGTTCTCATTTGAAAAAATCATATGTTTAGTTTGTAACGGAGTTATGCAACACTCTGTATAGTTCGAGATAATTTCAAAATATGGACCTTAAAGAAATCTACCTTTTTTGTTGATAACATTTTTTGATATCTCTTAAAATAACCCATACACCGAAGTTTATCGTAAGATTGGTACACCCTGTATATATATATATATATATATATATATATATATATATATATATATATATATATATATATATATATATATATATATATACCATACCATGAAACATTTTTCGAAAATCGTAGTCTAGGAGGTCTAAAAGGAATAGAAATACTACTCCCGCAACTGACTGCTTTTCCTGGATATACTGCAATACGGAAAATACGACTGAAAATATTTGATTGCACTTTTGAATGAAAGCAAAATGGAATCACCGTTATTGAAAATGACGCCCGAATTCTATGAAAGCAACCGTCTTCCTCATATATTATTTGAGCAGATGTATAACTAGGTTTCAGTAATTGCAACAACAGGATAAAGTAACAGTACACTTTTTATAATGGCATTCAGTTATTTTACAATATCGATGTTCCGCCTTTAAATTTACGCAGCGATTGTTTTAACATAACTTTTTACATTTGAAATTCCAAATAATATTTTATGAATTGGTTGCGGTATATTGGTTTTTCTGATTGAATAGGCGCAATTTAGAGTTCTCTAACTGGAACGAAAAGCAATTCTGAAATGATGCGGTACTTTAATTTCCAAATGAAAAAATAATAGAAAATGATGACGAGAACAAAACTGCAGTAGAGAATGAAAACATATTTTAGTATTATGATGTGGAAAGGAAGTCACTTTTGAAGATTTTCGATTTTTGAAATTTTTTGAAAATTATGGTACGCAAACATGGACGAAAATTGGACAGTCTAACGCATGTCTTCTTTTGAAACAGCCATTTGACAGCAGGTTGTACAATAATTATATTTATAGAGGTACGGCCTGGTTACACAACGAGTTGCTAACCTCACAGTGGACAGTGCAACTGTATACTCGTTTGACAGTAGCTCGACTCGCCGGTCACACAAGTGCGAGCTGCTTGCGCGAAAGTAGATAGCTACTACACTTGTTTACTCGCCTATTTTCAGTAGTTGGGCTTCGTTAAGTTCTGAGCTTTCAGTTGATGCTCATTAAAAGAATCAATTACAACAGCATTATAAAATGATATATCTGAACAGTTCATCAGACAATAATCAATCGATGAAGCTATATGAAATACATTCGAATATATAAAACAACTTTTATGTACAAGGATAATTCGAAAATGTTTCAAACAGCTTGAACTGGAAAATTTACATAAACAATAGAAACACGGATTTGGAATGTGGATATTTATTACCTACTAATGGATTACATTAGACATTAGGTATATTACTCGTGTATAGTTTCAATATGCTATCAATTTCACGATTTTTTCAAGGAATTAATCATAATTCAACATGAAATGTAGTTTATACATGATTATTCAATCTATTTTTCAACAAATATACGCTTTAGTTTAATAAACAATCAGAATGTATAGCTGCTAATAACTGTGTGTCTCATTTTGACAATATTGCATATCCAGTCGATTATATTCACATCTTTCTCGAATATAATTCATTATATCCTCATAATTTTGGAAGGTAAAACGGAAACGAATAGGAAACACACGTGTTCATTCCTCCCTGAAGTATGTGTCAGAGAGTCGGGCAGGTTGAGTTTGGCATTTACTCATTTAGCCAGATCAGAGGATACACTTGTATGTACAAGTGCATTAAGGATGGGCGAGACGGGATATTTATGGAACATAGGAAGTGTGGGTAGGGTTCAGAGGATGAATACTGGCCAAGCATTCGCCTTGTAAGTTTGCAAGCAGTGATTTGCATTACCATGATGAAACCTCAGAAAAAACTCAGACCAGTCAGCCCCGGGGTTTGAACTCGAGACCTCTCAAATACTAGCCAGCGTACTTAAGTACTCGACTAACTAGCTTGGTCATAATCTGGGAAAAATTTTCACTATTCACATAAAGCTTTAAATCTCTTTCAAAACAATATTGTATCTAATATCACCTCAGTTAGACAAAACTTTTAATATGAGTCAATAACACTCACAACGAACATAAGTTTGAAACTGTAGCACTTAATGTACCAAATGCTTGATTTCTGATAATGCTGATAACATTTACTCAGCCTGTATCATTCATTATTATCTAATTAGTAAGTGTTGAATCAGTGTAACCCAATAGATACAATGTATATCATTAGAGCAAGCAACTGAATTTGTATTTAATTGTAATAATTCAAATTTGAATATAATTGAATATTAAGGTCCTTGCTTAATTTAACTTTATTCAAATATAAACAATGTATTACATTGAATATGAGGAACATTTTAAGAAATTAAGTGTAAATGTAAATACTATAGACTATAGAGAGTCATCGAGCTAGTCTACCCTATAGAATAGATACTACAATGCATGTCTGAATACAATTATTACATGTATTCTAATGAACTAAACTTATATTTAATTGAATGAAAATTAATTTTCACGGTATAACATAAGTCAAAATAGAATATAATTGAATTTTGGTGCTTGGTACCAAATAAAACCACTTGTTTTTGAAAGGTTTATAGAAAAAATTCATTTTTGTTTCTTATTCAATAAGCCTTTTGGATTTCTTCAGAAGCTGCAATTCTAAACAATCTTCCTCCTGATGAGTAATAGGTATATAATAGGTATATAATTCCAGTATTCGAGATGGCGTTCTGTAGCCTATCTACAGAACGCCATGAGATTATTAGGTATATATAGAATCTGATAACGGTGTTTTTTTTGTTGCCATTCACAAAAAAAATTATATCATTTTCGAAATACTTGATGAGTAGGGCGAGGACTAATGACAACCCGAAATTCCGACTCGTAAATAACTCACGGGGGCTTTAACTATATCGATTCAACCTTTCTTCATCATATCATTTTCGTCGGGACATTTTTTTCACGCAGTCGCCTAGTAATTAGATAATCACCTGCTTACGGTTAGCAACATGTTTGCTTTTTTTCTCGCCTCGTTCGACCATCGAACAGATAAATCTTCTAGTATTAATTTAACTGTTTATCTTCCAAAATATTTAACGGTATACAACTCAGCCCGGTGCATTAAACAACTATTCTTCGATTGCTACTCGCCAGCCTCGACTTTGAGTCGCGTTGACCCTCAAGGTCATCCGTTTTCATGAGCCTAGCATTTTTTCCACAAGACCGCCTTTTTGGTTGGTAGGCGAACTGATACGGTCGTTGAGTAGATTCGACGCGAAACTGTTATATTACCAAACGATTTCATACAACTGAATATTTTACGACTTGATTACATGCTGAAGTTTTAGCGCATTAGGTCAGTAAGTTTCCTAAAATTGATAATTACAGTTTCCTGGATAAAATTGTTTCCTAAAATATATCGACGAATCTGATGAAGCAACCAATAAAGGTTATTAATTTTACATATTCGCATTAAATTACCATCAAGGTGAACGATTATAGAGTAAATTATTGCATACCATAGAGAATCCATAATAAACAATGTTTATTTTATACCGTGTTTTTTGGATCACGTCCGAAGTTCATATTCATAAAACGATAGACTAGCGTTATAACCTCTGACATTTCTTTCTCTGAAAACAGAACTGCTATTTTTTATGATACCGAATAGTTTGGGTGGGACAAAATGAATATTGTTTTAAAGTAAATTCTGTATTCCATATAATTATCAGTTATAATATCACAAGAACGCAGCTCGAGTGGTGTTTTAAGAAAATACGTCGAGTGACGAGGTCAGTATAACGATTATTTTCGTTTGATAGAGTTGGTATTCGTTACGATTATATAACAAATAAACAACACCGCCAGAACTTTAATCAAAGCGTTGCATAATGAAAAATTTAACAAAACTCAACCAAACTTGATTATTAATTTTTTTTGATAAACGTCAAAAAATCTTCGATATAAAAACATTCACATTTTGACACGATGCGAAACACCAAAACGATTAAATCACGTCATCAAGGGTATATTCACTTATCAATACGCAGTAACTATGCAGAATTCACGAATTCTATTGGCTTATTTACACATGAGTTATATAATCCTATATATATATATATATATATATATATATATATATATATATATATATATATATATATATATATATATATATATATATTTATATATATATATATATATATATATATATATATATATATATATATATATATATATATATATATATATATATATGTATATATATTCAATTTATAATTCTTGGGGGTAGGTTACTTATAATGTTGAATAGAGTTTTTCTCTAGGTTTTTAACTTTAGTTTATACAAAATAAATTTTGAATTGAAAATGGCTAATCGCCGAAACGCGTAAAGAAGTTTCTCATTATTGAAACCTAGAGAAAAACTATCTTCAACATTATAAGTGACCTACCCCCAAGAATTATAAATTGAATAAAACATAACAGGTCAGGAAATAAACCACTTAATTATATATATATATATATATATATATATATATATATATATATATATACAGATATATATATATAATTATTTATTCGAATTGTTGTTTCCTGTGATCTATTTTTAATCTCTTGATAATTATTAGCAATAACAGGCTGGTTGAATCTTAAAAAACTCGATTTTATTAAAGAGTTGACGTTTTACTTCGATATTCTTAATTGAAATTTCTTTGACATTTATTGATGTGAAAAAATTGAAAAAAAGGCTGCTTTGTCTTGCTAGTTATTTATTATATACTATTCAGTCTAATATTAACATTCAAAAATGTTATGATTAGAAGGTAAGGGAAACCAAAGAAACCTTTACCTACGTAATGTTTGAAAATAAAAATAATAGGGTATTATTTATCTAACAACAAAGAAATGAGTCATGGGAAAACATTAAAGATGTGGAGTAAAATTATCAGTATAGTACGTTTATATGGAAGCAGCCGTTGACACGTGTTTCGGACTCTTTGGTCCTCATCAGAACGGCGTAGCAAAGCATTGGATTGAAAACTTGAAGATGAAAATAGTACAACAAACAAAATCCTCTGATACGGAAGACAATCAAAGAAATTTCAATTAAGAATATCGAAGTAAAACGTCAACTCTTTAATAAAATCGAGTTTTTTAAGATTCAACCAGCCTGTTATTGCTAATAATTATCAAGAGATTATATATATATATGTATATATATATATATATATATATACAGTGATGCCGGGAAGTCACAATATGATAACTACTGCGCAGAAAATGTTCAATCGATTTACCTTGTCGCTCAATATATAAATTGAATCGTTTCGAAATAAATATGAGCTTCCAAAATTATTTTTCAACAATCAACAAGGGACTTTTTTGTCACCTGTATACGCTATTAAATCATGATCTCTCCTGTAAAATATCTTCATGAAAAATTATTTAGCATGTAAGTAGAAAGATATCATATTGTTATGGTTCCTTATACAACTAAGGTCACTTGATTATTTAACTTGAAAGCAGACATATTTAAAAAGATGTTAATGCTAACAGTGAACATTTTCAATAAGCTGATCAACTTCTAAATAATTAATTGGCTAATATATTGTGGACCCCATCTCGATTATCATTCACAAATTATTCATTCAGCATTATGAATTATATATTTCAGTGAATGGGAATCTTTTTTAACGACTTCATAGCTCTCTTGATTGCACTGGCTACACTATGAGCTAAACGAAGTCCTAAGAAAGTCATGTAAATAGAATGAATAGTTTCCTGTTTGAGTCGGATATCGTTAATTGTATGGAAAATGCAGAGTAATTACTACTCTGATAATTATTACACCTATAGTGATTTGATTCCAAGAAAAATATAAAATAAAATATATAAAATGCTTGTCCTTGACAACGTGTTTATATCACTACCTGAAATATGGTCATTCGGGAATTTTATCCACAAATGTTTTTGTATTGATAAGGTACGCCATAAAAGGCTACATGTGATGTGATTTCGATGTATATATCTGATTGCATTATCACAATCCTGAATAGTTTGATTGAAATACCACGGTTTAAAAACCTGTTAAAAGACATCTACTCGATATTTCTTAGAAAAAGTGAATTTCCAACAGTAAATACAATTATAGTCATAATTTATGATCTTCGATTTTTAAAATTAAGAAAAAAATATGAAATCAGCAATTCCGCATTATAGTAGTAACTACTTATTACTATCGAACATTATATGAAAAAATAATAAACGAATATTCTCAAAATTTGGGATATTCAACATGATAATTTACAACTGGGATCTACAACAGAACATTTTGTTCTGTTTTGTATTAGAAATGATAGAATGTGAACTAACATAAAACGTTCAACGCATAAGTAGAATATCGAATATTGAAATAACCTGAAATGATTTAATATCTATTTCTGTCGGTAAATGTATTATTTTTGAATTACTTGTGATTTTAATTTGTGCCAATGGACTGGAAAATGTTAAATTTTGAACTAGAAAACCTTCAGAAAAATGGTTATCGATAGAAGAACATAACTCATGCTCTAATTTTCGAATTTCTATTGTATCTAATATAATCTGAAAATTTACATTTCTTCTGGCATGTGAAGTATGTTAAAAATATATACCTATATTCATTTTGACACTTACTATTTCTTATCGGTGGTGGAACAACTTCGATGGGCATCATCTTCGTGGGTTCTGGAAGCCACTTAGGTCTCTGATCATCTTTGGGGGGTGACTCGCGCTCCTCTTTCAAAGGAGGTGTTTCGAAATTCGTTCTCGGACTCGGTCCTGATGTTGTGCAAGATAAAAATCTAGGTCTAGGAGGCTGAGGTGAAGCACTTCTGCCAAGTTGTGGTAGACTGGGAGAAGCTCTACCTCCTAAAAGAAAAAAGAATGACAGAATTTGAGATGTTCCATGAATGATTGTGAAGTGAACATTTGTGTACAGAATAGTATATTCTGTAACAAGGTTAGAATGAAAATTCGATGCGAGTGGAAAAGTTCCGAGCGCGAGCCGAAGGCGAGCGTGAGGAACCCCGAGCATCACGAATTTTCATTCTAACCGAGTGGCAGACTATACTTTCTCCACGATCAAAGATTTTAAATATTTAATATATTTGAATGATACTTTTCATTTTCGAAAGGAAACGTGACAGCAATAATTTTGACACTTACTCAAATTTGCCACTACGATGACAATCAACTGCGTCAAGGCTAATGTTATTATTGCTAGCCAGTGTGAGAATATTATTCTATAACAAGGGAGAGAATGCAAATACATTCAAATTGCATGGGGGCAGAGGTGTTGCTGAATATTTCTTCAATCTCAAGAGAATTCCAGCATTCTGTAATCAAATTTGATATCAGAATTGCCGAATTCTGTGATGATCGTGGAGAAAATATTTACCACTATCTGCAAGACTAGCGTAGCTTATAAGGGGTCATCCATAAATTACGTCACACGTTAGGGTGGGGAGGTGGTCAACGAAATAAGACATAGTGTTACAAGGATCAGGGGGTTCACAACCTTTGTTGTTAAAATCTAAAATACTAAAACACGAAATTTATATGTAAACCAAAAATATTATTAACTTGATCTATATTTATAAGGCATATACAGGTTTAAGTCGTCGGCGGAAGCACGAAAGTCGAAAAATCGAAATGCCTAATATGCCAGTGATAAACAATATCACGGAGTAGGCCCAAGATGCGTGGACACAAAATGAGTAGTTCTGTATCTTTCAATTGGTCTTTTGTGTGTTGTCCATTATCTAAAATATTTGACTTTATGTTAAATTTATTGAAGATTATTTCTAATTTAAATCGAAAAATTTGGAAAAACTGCTGTTTTGATTTAATTACTTCTAAATATGAAATTGTAGAATATGTGACGTCACACAAGGGATGAGCGGGTTTCAAAGTGTGGCCACCTGTGAGAAGGACGAGGGGGTCAAAAAACCATAAAATTTTTGTGACGTAAAGGAGTTTATAATAACTACTTTGACAGAACTTGAACATGGAATCATTTGAACGAGATAATTAAATTATACGTGAGGGGTGCTTATTGAGATATAGGTATCAAAACAAACAAAAACCGACAAGAAAATTCTGAATAGGTACTACATTAATCCCTTACGGATCCCAGTGAACGAAAATAGATCTGTAGCTTCTAACAATGAATTCGAAAAAGACAAATATAATTATTTACCTTTCATGCTGCATATATGGTGTTCTTGAACCTTAATATTCTTAATCATAATTTATCAGATTTACTTATTTTGATTCCAAAAATATACATACAAGTGTATATATTCCTTTGCGTGTTTCGATTTATGGTAAACATAGTTCTAAACATGTTTGCTTTTGCCAAAAGTTATAGATCTAGTCAAAATGTTTTGCCTTTTTGAGGTCGATGTTACAGACAGCAGTGATAAAAGTAAATAGAATTTACTTCTGAGATAAATCGCCAAATCTAAAGCGAATGCAAAGTGAATGCAAAAAAAAGTTATCAGAGTTACTATAGCTATCATTGGCGAGTAGATTTAATACGTATCTACTACTTGAATTTTTCTCAAGAAATAAATATAATATTTGATGAATCTGAAAGTAACACTTTGCAAAGTTTCACAATGTATATTGAAAATAATATCTTGACAATTTTTCAATTTTTTCTGGTTATGAGCCCATTTTCAAAAGAATCTTATGACTAAACATAATTCTCAAATAGCGTAGTATTTATAATAGATTTGAACACAGGAGACAGACTGAAAATCAACTGGTCGTTAACGATTGGGGATTTACGTGCGAAGATCTAGCTTCTTACCCTTTATACCTGGATGTAATATTTTCGCAGAGTTCAAATGGATGAAGTGATTGTTTTTGATACATAATGTTCAGATATTCCTGTACAGTTTTTATTATATAGTATCTGAATATTGTATCAACAACAACTACTTCATCCATTTGAACTCTGCGAAAATATTACATCCAGGTATAAATGGAAATTCTCGAAATCTCCGAAGCGAAAGCATGTAAATCCTCAATCATCGTTAACGACCAGTTGATTTTCAGTTTGTCCCCTGTGTTACAATCTGTTACAAATACTATACAATTTGAGAATTATGTTTAGTCATAAGATTCTTTTGAAAATGGGCTCATAACCCGAAACAGTTGTCAAGATATTATTTTCAATATACATTATGAAACTTTGCCAAGTGTTTCTTTTATATTCATTGAATATTTCATCATGTTTCACCAAGAAATCAGCGAAACATCAATACACACATTAATAAATATAATATATCTCCATTGTACCAAGCATCATTCTTGAAAAGTTCACAATGAACTTTACTTGTGAAGTAAAATCTCATTGGTAATTTCAGCCGATAATATGTTTTCGGGATATAACAAACCTGGAAATGTTGCATTCCTCTTATGTCTTCTTGGAAACATTGCCAAAAGTTCCACCCACCATCTGGCATCTTCTCGACTGGCGGCTTTTATGAATGTAACTCTGTCAGGCGATGTTAGAGCTACAGAATGCGGATGACCGGTTATCTGCTCCGCCGCTGTTACTTCCATGACCTTCGACATGTCAACAGATCCTTGGGGAATTGTGTCCGGCTGGAAAATGAAATTCAATATAAATTCTTGAGTTTCAATTGAACACTAGAGATCGGTTCATCGTGGAATTACTCTTAAAATGGTAATTGTATCAATAAATAAGAAATTTCATTGGTTATATATACATATATATATATATATATATATATATATATATCTATATATATATATATATATATATATATATATATATATATATATATATAATATATTGATGACATTTCCGGTTATACAGGAAGTAGGTGTCAACTTGCTTATTTCAATAGGAACATCCTATATATTATTACATATTTCGATTCCACGCAATATCTCAACTAGACTTCATTTATCATAGCATATACCTAAGTCTTGCCGTTTTTGATATATTCAAGTTTTAATGCCAAAAATGACGTTTGTGGGCTATAAAATAATCAAAATTTTTTCTTCTAACGAAAACTTCATTTATTAATTTGAATAGTATTTCTATCTGAAAAATAGTAATTTTATGAGAATTTCGAAATATTTTGGTAAATATTAATACAGTGTGTTCAAAAATTAATTTCAAGAAATTAAAGAAATTAAGAAAAAGCAAATTTTTTTTAAATGGAACCTCATAAATTTTATAAGTTCATCTTGTTTGTCAATGCAAATAAGGGTAAATTTGTAAAAGGTTGTACATCTCCAAAGTTTTTAGTTTTTGAAATATTGCCAGATGAATAATTTGCATACGGTAATTTTATAACAAATTTTTTTCAATACATCTAGGTAGCTAATCGCCTTCCTCAGAAACGAAATTCATCACACCATGCCGTTGAACAAATTATGAAAAGTTTCAGGAATTTTCGATCTGTTCAAGCAATAGTGGAAAGAAGCAAACCTCTCGTTACCAATGAGAATGTTGAAATTGTATAGAGAATTTCGAGAAGTTTAGACTTCTGAATATACCAGTGTATTCATTAAAAAAAAGGAAAACACGAAAAATTCGAAACATTGATTTTTATGGTAAATGTTCGAACTGACGCAGCTTGTTCTACAGACATTGTTGGATATGCGGCAAAATATCCAAAAATGACAATTTCAATGTTCTCGTAGTTAACGAGATGTTAAATTCTCAAAATTTTCCTAGGGATAGTTTTCTGTATACTGATCGATTTGATTTCTAGTGGGACATACTATAAATGTATAATATAATGTGTGTGACACACGTTTTCTGTTTTGTCTTATACATAGAATTTGTTTGATTCATCATAAGAACTTCTTTGGAAAAAAGTTCATCATCACATGATAACTATTGATGGATATGTATATATTTTTCGTAAATTCAGATTTTATTTGAAGATCTATAAATAATAGTTCTGCTTTCAACCAGTTGACTTCAGCTTTTCAATTCAAAACCTAGTCAACTTCAAACTCTTTTACAGTAACGTTTACATCAAATAAAAACTGAATAATAAAATGATATGACTATAAAGAAAATATCATAAATTTTATTTTCATATTTTTGATTTGATATTTCAGTGATATAGGATGAAACACTCATTTTATTACACAAAAATTCATGTTTCTTCACATCTGAATGTTATAACGTCCGGAAAATTAAATTTTCATATATTATATCTATAAGGGCATCATAAGAGTGACTGATATTCTCTTTATTATCGCTGATCGATCATGCATTTATCTTCACCGTGAAGAAGTTGAATAAGTTCAAATTGAACCAAACCGGCATAAGACCGTAAATATAATATTCCTTATAAGCGAACGATTAAAAGGAGCAACAATACGTTGTACCTATATATAGTTGTTGCGATGCAATTTCATATCATATTTCACCAATGCACTTACACCAACAATTAAAATCCGAAAATAGTCCGTCGCCCTGTCAGATTTCCAGCCGAGTCCAGCTTCGATCTTCTAATAATACATGGCAGGAAATTCGCGGAGTTCAAGCAAATTTTCACGGAGGATGAAGTATTTTTAACCTCAACCCGCCGCATACCAGGGCATATTTTCAATTGCAACAACAAGGGACCATCGGATTGAGCCGTAAAACTAAGGCGAGCATGCGTCTACGTCCAAGAACGCTTGCGATTCGCTTATTTCATTTCGTTTCAGCGTTTTTATTGCCGGTTTGGAGAAGTAATTAAGGGAATACCGCCAAGTCGGAACTTCTGTCTGAATTTCATTACACGTCCATCAAATCAAACTTCATTACTACTGGTAGTGTTCGACCTACACAGACAAAAAAAACCAAATGTCTAGTTGAATGAAAAATACAGCTCTTGTCTTCGTCTACGAAGAAACAACGCGTAGAAAATAATGGAATTGAGGCTGTAAGCTAGAAAGATTTACCAGTGCACCTTGGAATCGGGCGTTAAAATATTACCGCAGGGTGGTCTAGGTTTGACTTACAATATGATTGTTTAAAATTTTATTATAATTGCTATTAGGTAATGACGTATATTCTAGACATCTACAGTATTGTGAAAATTAATGGAATACCGTTCGTAACATAATATTTTCACAAAATTATACAACTATCGTTATGCTAATTGATAAGAAATACTTATGTCAGCCTTTTTTTCTAATAACTATTTTTATTCTTTTTGGCATGTGCTCCACTAGTTTTTGGCAGCCTTCAGATATCCTGTCATCCTGATACCAAACCTGAATGACCGATTCATCTTTGTGTTTATAGTGTAGTCTATTTTGCACTCTCTAGATTTGCAAATGTCCGATAAATTCTCAATAGGGTTCAGATCGGGAGAATTTCCGATCAAATCTAGTACAGTTATCTCCTTATCCTGGTAATTCTTTGACTTGTGACAGGAAGCAGACGCCTGTTGAAGAATTGCTTCTCCTCGGGGTTGGCACTTATTAAGTTCAATATTCAAATGCTTTCCCAACATATATTTGTATTTTCAGCTATTCATCAAGCCTTTTATGGCACCAAAGATCTAACTCCCATGAAAATTTTTCGACTAAAAACTCTAAAATTTGGTATTATGTGCTGGAATAAGTTGTTGGTTTTTATTCATCCTGACAAAGTTATACCGCTGTCTTTAAACTATAAAGTGAGTTTAATTTTTGAATAAACTGTTTTTTGACATTCTGGCTACGAACGATCTCTGTTTCTTCATGGGCGTGAGTGAGAAGTTGTATTTTGAGCTTCGAATAGCCCTGCTACCTGATTCCAGAAATAAATATTGTTGCAGGTCGTGACATGCTCATCTTGAATTCAACTTGCTAATTCGAATCAAAAAAACTATCATCTCTTGATGTAGTCTTTCTTTTTCTTCCACGGTTGCCCGATCATTTTAGCAGATCCTGTGTCCCTTTTACGCTTCAAAATTATTCTTACAGCACTCTCACTCATGTCACCATCTCTGACAATGTGTCTTCATAGAATTGTGTTCATTTAACGTGACAATCTTTTCGCGATTCCTGGGCGTGATATCCATCATGGAAGTTAGAACACGCAAAATCAACGATTACTAAAAATACAGCTTTGAATTAATATTTCACTAATATATTGTTGCAACACAGCAGTAAGTACTGAATTATAAAATGGAAATTGAAAAAGTTACAATGGATATTCCACGTTGTCATGACATTGTTCCAGCAGAAACTTCAAAGTCCAGAAGTAGCAGGTTTCATAGACGTCATGAATAGATTTGACGAAAATGTGATAAGAAGTAGGTAAATCCAAAAATACAGAAAAGGTGCCTGGAAATAGTTTATGTCATTTTGCACCAAAAAAAATACATATTTGATCTATAATTTTCATTCCAGCTTGTCAATATTACCGCGAGTTTAAAGAATTCGGTAATTATCAGTAATTTTCGAGTACTCCTGGTATTACCCACGATGAAACGTCAATAACTGGAATGAACGAATTGCAGTTTCCAACAACACGTAGAGAATTATTATATGTTATGTTTTCACTGCTCTGACAGATGGAAAGTGTCATAACAGTGTTGCGATATTCAAAAAATGCAAAACAACAGAATAATTGCTTATTACTATTTGTTTTTCGAATTTTTAAAATAATTGCCATGTATTGTCAGAAATTCAAAGTTTTTTATTACTTATTATATACCACGAAAATAGTTAATCATTATTCGACCCGGCGAGATTAATTAGTACAGTCGATAACACTACTTGTCATCATGAAAGGAATGGGAGAGTTGTACTTTTTTGTACCGATTCAAACTGTTTTTTGGAAGTGTGTTATGGCCCATTGGGTCATCGGATCGGCCAAAATTCGCGAAAGGCTCGTATCAGGGTTGTAGGACAAATCGAGCAATTGATACATATGCTGGACCCTCGAACGGTTCGACATATTAATACGCATCTGTAAGAAATTTACGTTGCATACAATGTCTAGAAGCTTATTGTGACATATTGAGAGTGATATTTTCAGAAGCAACAAGAACACTATTCATTAATTTGTCTCTAGAGACCTTACACTTTTCGACATAGTCCTTGAACATTACGAAGTGAAAAGTTGATTAATATAATGAATTGAAAAAGTTTTCTATAATCCTTATTGCATTATTTTTTGTGCATTACAAAAATAAGCCTTTCTTCAGCTTTATTGAACTATAATTTTTTTTTGTTGAAGCACTTAATTGAAATTATACCTAGACGTTGAGAAATAATCTATGAAAATAGTGATACAATGTACATAAGTCCTAACTTTTCCATGTTCCATGTTTGAAGTTCATTAGACATGTCCATAAAAATTACCTATTAAAAGCTTCAATAGTTGTAATCGTGAACTTCTCTCAAGTTTCACACTTTCAAGGATATCATAATATATGATGGAATCACGTACCATTAGAAAGGTACATATTAATATGGACGAAATCAATTTCGTTTATTCATAAAACACATTAGCCTCAAATACATCAAAGCCAGGTGTTCAGTGTCACATTCACCCGAGAAAAAAAATCAAAATGTTATTCTCTCGTTCACATTTTCCATTCGAATTGATATCCCTTCTGGCTAACATTTGCGTACAATCAAACTGATATCCTGTTTCCTTTCTCACACGTATCATCTACTGAGAACGAATCGAAAACCACCTAATAGAATTAATAAAGATTGCACCGGGGATGCGTGGGACTTTATGCACACACAATGTGCAGGGTCTAACTAGTCATTTTCACTGGCGAATAGATAAGAATACTTCAGTAAGTAAATCATAACTAGGCAGTCAATTTTGATTTTATTCCAAATTGCGGAATTTCTTTCATTCTTGCTATGGTGAATCGATAAAAACATTGCAGTTAAGTCAGAATAAATGAAATACAGAGTGTTTTTGCGGTTCACTCAAAAATACTCATCCCCAATGAATCAAAATGCAAATTTATTAGAAAAACTTCTTATGCTTGTATAGAGCTCGATAGCTCAACTGTATTGTTTATCGTTAGTATATCTTCTTATCTTTACTGCACCTGAGTAAAAATAAGAAAAAGAAAAAGAACCAGTACAATAAGTGAAAGTGCAGCTATATCTGTTCTACCACTACCACCAAAAAGAATCAATCACTGTTTTCAATTCCTCTGACAATTCAGAAATGTTTCCTTAAGGTACCTACATTTTCAATGTATTTACACTAACGCAGTTACTAAAAAGATCGAGATTATCATTGAGAATCTTCACAACCCTTCAAGAGAAAGCCCTTTCAAATTTGGATGATCTATCTATGGTATGGTATGTCAAAACTGCTACTGCTATGTACATTCACACAAGACATAGTTCTCTCTTAACCAGGAGTTCATTCAAATATGAGGGACTCTCTCAAATTCATACTTTTTTATGTTTTTTATAATGCGTAGTAACGTATTCTTTTCGTTTTATGTTGAATGAATATCTAAGGCTTAGGCAACAATTTTTTTTTTGTATCAAATTTCTAGCATAAGTTGTAGTAAATGAGAAGTAAACACAACTTCAGTAACTGAAAGATGACAATACCAAACTTGTGACTAAATTGCACTTAATTTGGCTAGTAAAGTACTGTTTAAAACTATAAATCGACACAAGTTTTATATATGCTAATTTGAGTAAGTTATAAATATAAATATGGCTCTCAAATTTGAGCTCATTATCTATAACTACCTACACCCAGACTCTTAACGGCATCCTTAAAATGTATTAGTTCCATTTACAATGGTATCACAGGTTTCAAAGTTTATTGCTTTTAAGCGTGTTCTAGTTCTGTACATATCACTTCCGGTTTTGATTGATTTAATTTCGAACAATTTTTTTGAGGAGTACTGTAGAATTAAAATTACCATTAACTACTTGTACAGAAGTGTTAACTTCTAAGGGCATATAGAGGGTGTCATCAGCATACTGATGAATTTTACAATGGGTCGAAACATCAACCATATCTGTCATAAATATTGTAAATAATATAGGTCCTAGGAAGCTTCCTTCAGGTATACCTTTTCGTATATGCTGTAGAGACGAGCTGGAACTGTTGACCTCAACATATTGATGTCGATCCCGAAGGTAACTGCAAACCCAGTTCTTATTTTTAGTAGGGCAGTATTAGTACTATAGTATTATCTAAAACCTGATCGACCTATTGGAAGAATATTCCTTTCAACATGGTCAGACATTTGTTCGAAGACAACCTTTTCCAAAATTTTTGAAACCATTGGTAAAATTCTGATTGGTCTGAAATCACTCAAAGTTGTAGGCTAAGATATCTCGATACTGGTCTAATCTTTTCAACTTTCCATAGACTAGGTATAATACCACTCATTAACGATGTATTAATAATAATTTGTGTCAGTTGATCATATGTCGCATAAGATTCGGTGGTTCAAAAATTTGTACATGTTGGTTAATGATATGGATTCAAGGCCATTGGAGAATCGGTACCGAGTTAAACTGAAGGTCTCATTAGAGAGATGATGACAAAACCAGATGATATCTTTAAGTAATGGTAATAAGTTCACCCCATTTATCTATTTCCAAAAGATACATTTCATAATGAATCTTAATATAATCCAGCTATTGAAATCGATAGATTTTGCCTTCTCGTTTCATTATTTAAATACTGACGGAAGGATGCCCGAAAACGAAAGCATATCCCACTACTGAAACGTCTCATGAGCATTGGAGATTCACGAGTTTGAGAACCTCTGGACCACATTGTAGATTCTTCGGCAATGGTAACGATACGATAATAACCGGACAATTGATGAAGATGATAAATTAATGCAAATCGAATGCAAATGAAAAGAGAGAAGTAGGTGTGTCACGACGACGGCGAAGGTTGATAACTTTCGCATATGTAATTACATATTATATTTATTACGACTATGAAAACGATGAGAGGAATTGGGTTAGGCAGATGAGATTTCTGTTTTGTATGTGAAGAAATGGAGGATGTGTAGGCTTGTAATTGATTATTAATGTGTGCATGTCTATAAAATACTAGTATTGGTCTTTGTATCAAAAAATTTCGATGAAAGAAAGAAAGGGTTCATTGTTACATTCATACTCATATCCAAATAGAATACAAAGATGCATGGTATATACCTGTCAGTTACCGTTTCTTTCACCAAATTATTTCAATATAAACGATTGATATTAAAGTCATTTAAACTATAAATACAACTTCTGTACAACACTGCCTCCAAATTTTTCATAAATTAACAAGAAGAACTAAACCCAACTAGACATGGTAAAATATTGCTGAACGACCTCATTATAGACAGACTAAATTCATTCCACTATATCTCTCAAGGAATAATTTATTTTAAGATCATTGTAACCTGACAGGACGTTTCAATTCATCTATCCTCAGTTTTTGTATGTCCTTTTTGTTGGCACTACTCTGCCTCGAGCGGCTCCTAGGATTTGCTAATGGTATAGACACCGCTAAAGGTATACACAGCGTTGGAACGAAGTTGTATAAATATAATGGCGGGTTTCGGCTGTAGGGAGGACAGCAAGTTTACATTTAAACATTATAATACACTTACATTACCTTCTCTTTTCACCGGTGAGAACCTTATCTTCGCCAATAACATCATTTGTTCAGGCTCAAAAGTCCGCACCATTAGTACCACACACGCAATAAGGATTCATTTGTTGAACTTTTCTGTAGAATTAAATATGCCAGAGTAGCTCGAAGTTTTTAGGAATAAAGGAGTGAGAAAGTTCAAGTGTTGGATTAAGTGTTTTCTAATTATTAAAGTTTTTTATTATTCGAAGAACTTTTAAACTGTGACATTACCGATGCATTTCATTCTGTTTTATTTGAGACTGTGTGTTTTTGTGTATATATTATTTTAGTTGTATATCTTCAACGTTGAGTCCGTTTTGACTACTTTAGTTCTGGCTTCTGTATGTTAATTCCGATTACCAATAAACAATCTTAATCTGAATAACATACTTGGCAGTGTATCCCTTCCCTGGCACAGGATAGACCTACAAGGATCGTACGATGTTTTTCCAGTATTATGATATGCACAAGAATAAAAACATTGTATCATGGAGTTTTTGGTGTCGTCAGATCGGGTATGGTCTAGATCAGTGGTCCCCAACCCTGTGCCCGTGGGCGCCATGGCGCCCGTCTACTGTTTTACGTGTGCCCGCTACCCATGGTCTATTCTGTAGACTAGAACTGATGCCTGTACGGTATAAAACTTAGAACGAGTAGCGCAGTGGTCTCAACTGACGGTCACCGCCTGCTTCTCGACTAAAGCGCTCTTCCAACCCGGTGCAAAGAAGAAAAATCCTTTCCAGGATGGTGAGTTGTTAAAAGAAGAATTTTTGACTGACGCCGATTGCTTATTATTATTATTATTATATTTCGAAAAGAGCCAAGGCCAAAGCCTGTTATGGCTCAGAAATAAGAGTAAAAATTAACAGTACATTCGTGAAAAAAAAAACAACTTAAATATAAAAAAAAACATAGTATCCAATTCAATAAAAATAGAACAAAATCAATGATAACAAAATCAATGGTAAAGAACAGAGAGCAGCAATCTCAAAAATACCAAAAAAAAGCAAACAATAGTTCAATTCACTAGGCCTCCATTCCAAGCATCCAGTCTGTTTTTGAACGCATTTATACTCGGTGCAGTGACAACTTCATTCGGGAGCTTGTTCCATTTTTCAAAAACTCTATTCGATAGGAAGAACTGGCGGGGGGTTGTTTTGAAATGTTCTTTCTGCAGTTTTAGTTGGTGCCCCCGCAGGTGGTTTTTATTCGGCTTGAACATGTTGCAAATATTTGGGGGCAACAGGTGGTGTAACGCAGAATACGATGTGATAAGATCACCTCTCTCACGTCTATCCCCAAATGAGGAAAGTCCGAAGAGTCTTAGGCGGGTGTCATAATCGGGTCGAACATACCCGAAGGGGATTCTTGTTGCCCATCTTTGCACATTCTCCAAAGAATCGACGTCGCGCTTGAGTGAAGGGTGCCAGGCTTGGCCGGCAAACTCAAGAATAGGACGGACATAGGAGGTATATAACCTACTACCCACTCCTGTATCACACCCCGGAAAGGCTTTTGAGATCATGTATGTAACGGCTTTGGCTTTACGAGTTACACTTTGCACATGATTACTCCAGCTCAAGTCATGGCTTACCGTTACGCCCAGGTCGTTGTGACTGTTAGTGACTTTTAATTGCCGACCAGCAAGCTTATATGACAGGTTGGGATTATTTTTGCCTAGATGCAAAACCACACATTTTTCCAAATTCAAAGGCAGTAACCATTCGCTGCACCAATCTCCTATCCTATTCAAATCATCCTGAATATTGCAATGCACATGGCAAGGGTTGCCGTATATTTTGGTATCGTCAGCGAATTGCGAACAACTACTACTGAGCTGACTAGGCAAGTCAGATATATATAATAAAAACAATAGAGGCCCAAGAACAGATCCCTGAGGTACGCCACTAGTGACAGGCTGAGCTGAAGAAAGTATGTTAGAAATCTTTACTCTGAATTGCCTGTTTCTTATTGAGGAATTTGGCAACAAACGTGAGATTATGTTAGCAATAAAAGACCTCCAGTTATCAGCCATCACCGTCACAAGAAGAATACACGATATTTCAAAAAAAAAGTGTAAGCTCAGTTGGAAAGTGATTTGGAAGTATGTGAATGGCTCTCATTACAACTTGAAGAGTCTAAACAGGCATAGCACAGTTAGCAGTCATGGTGAGAATAATATTTAGTGGCCTTACTATAAAAGAAGATTTACTGAAAATATTACCAATGAAAGAACGAACAACAGGGAAGGATAACTATAACATAATGAGAACATAAGAAAAGTCAATAGATATCAGTTAATAACACAATATAGAATACATGCAAAGTCAATTGATATCAACTAATATCAAAGGATTTATTGCCCTATGCAAGAAAGATAAATCATTTCCAAACATCATGTCGTAGGAAGTTTTGTGTGGTAGAATACTACCCTTTGGGCACGTCATGAAAATGGTTAAAAATTGTCAAATTTATTCGAGCAACCCCCATGCAATGCAGCATCGCCTTTTCAAAGCACTATTACATGAAATATAAACAGCAACGTTATTTTTGGAATTAAATATTTTTTTGTACATTCTGTGTTTTATTAAAAATCCCCAGCTATACATATACCTTGAACAATTAAATTTTAAATGGTGCCAGCCCCCTAATTGGAATTGTAGAATGTGCTCGTAGGTGAAAAAAGGTTGGGGACGCCTGGTCTAGATGGACAAAATTGGTGCATTTGTCTGTCAGGTCACTTGATTCAGTCCTAGGTACCAAAAACCTACTTATATGGGTACTTTTCAGAACAATGCTGTCGATTTTGTCAAAAGGATACTTGTGACTTGGCCATACAAAATCCTAAATGTTGCATTACAATCTCGATGTTAGTTATGCCTTCTTAAAGTAGCTCCATCCTAATTAAAAGAGCGGTTGTAAATAGTTCATTTTAGACCATCGCACTCAAAGCACTTTTTTATATTTACAATAAGAGTACTTTGAGTTAAACAAAAATAAACAGCTAAAAAGAGAAAACAACTTCTAACTGAGGAACCTTTATTTCGAACTTCACATATCTCTCCATTTAAATATTCTTTAATTGGATATTATTGATGCTTACGCGTCAGCGTCTGCCTTATTTATGTATTGAGTTAATTTGTATGTATTTTGAGTCAGTATTCTCGAATTACCTGACTAGTATGCCCCAACACTGTACATTTAATGTTATAATTTGAGGCTGGTTAAGCAGTGATAGTTTAAATTATTTTAGTTTCTAATTCAAATTGCTTGATGATTGCTTGTAGCCCAAGTCAGCTTAAGAGAAAAGTGAATGTAATTTTGATTTGATTTGTGATCTAACATTGTAACCTTATTGAGTGTATACAAGTGTTACAGCTCGATTTTTGGTATTTTTTCTATTTTTTCTTTTTTGGTATTTCTTTGATATTATTGTTATTATTATTCTTTATATACTAATTTTATCTTTTTTGTAAATGGGGATGCTCCCGTATATTTGTTATATAACTATCAAGTAATAGTAACAAAATAAATAAATAATCTAATCTAGAGAATGGAGAACTTGTTTTTAAAAAAAAGTGTAACTACCCATTATGGAAATAATTAAAATAATTGATTCAATGAGTTAAGCCAGAAACATATTATTGAAACGCGACGCGACAAAACGTGTCGATACCTGATGTGTAATGTGTTCTTACCAACACGCGATGCCACACAACACACAAGCAATCAACTGTTCTTCGTTCATTTTTGTCAAATTTCTGCCAAAATTCAATAAATTATAGGGTATCAACGTACGCGTTATTTGACAATTACCGAACGAACGCGTGACATCTTGTGTTACCTAGAAACATACAGCGCCCAACACGTCGACTAGATTAGGTAGCGTGTGCCTGTATCGCATGACGTCGGGAGTTCATAGTGCGATTCTGGTCATAGAAATTACTAGGATTTGATTTTATTCAACACGCGTCGCGTTTTGTCGGGTTGCATCATGTTTCAATAATGTGTCTCCGCCTTAATTTTCTTTAATCACACACCTTCACATGATTACCCGAGTGATTCTTTCATTTGTTTCATACTTTCTCACTTCTTATTATATTAATTTCACTTGTATGTAACTAACAAACTAACTTAGTATGTAATCGAATCTAAGTCGAACGTTGCAATAAACTTTATGTAATATGGATAACAACTCAACAAATTGAAGTGTTGAAGAAAACTTATTGTTAAAGAAAATCTTTCTACTTATACACTAAATGGCGAAGGAGCCAGGGAAGTCAGAATTAATTTTCGAATTTTGGAGCTCTATTTTAAAACTTGAAAGTCAATAATGAGTTATCGTGCAAAAACTTAAAGGACAGTGCGAAGAAAAGTGAACTACTTTTTGATTACGTTTATTTCAAAAATATGTATACATACATATTAAGTAATTTCAGCAAATGCCTTCTGGTATAGCTTTTGAATATTAAGTAATCAGATTAGGTTAAGATGATCAAGATGGATAGAAATGAAGAATTTTAATCAAAATCATCCATGAAACTTCATTGATTTCCTCGACTTAGAGAGCCTTTATTACTCATGTTAAGGTCCGATATGTCATAACGGATTCCCACACTTTTCAACCCAGAATTTGTTCTACAAATAAAATTAAAATTTCTTTATTTTAGTTATCGTGATTCATTCCACTTTTCATGAAAAATCAGAATCAAAAGAAAGCGTCCATACCGAACATATACAAGACGATTGGCTACTCTAAATCCAGTTGTGCATGTCGATCGGTAATACACATAAAATTCGTGAAGGTTTTAACACCGTAATAACCACTTTCCATTCATCGATTTTTCAACTTTCATAATACGGTTATACTCGTAGTTACATCTGGTTTCCGATAACACTGCTGTGTTGTCAATAACAATAATGACCGAGAAACGAAAGAACGGACAATGAACTCGTTTTTCGACGTAATATAACATTATCACACGAGAGGTTAAAATACATATCCATGTATTTCGTTTGAAAATTTACCGCTATTATGCAATGAAATAGCAATTCACATATACAACTGGTTATACTCTTATTCACTAAAAATATTACAAAATTTCAAATGAACATATTTTACCATTACGAGGTTGGTGGCAAATTCTAGTATTATATTTTTCTGAATATAACACATGAAGTGAATAAGGAAAATTCTTCAATAATTTAAAAATTATCGAAGAACTTTCCAAGGGTGCTGGTTATATTTATTCCTCGACGAAAAGTCTACATTCACAATACAACAGTGAATCATAGAAAACGTCAAGTCAAACCGACTGAAGATCCGCATAAAGCTGTTTCGATCTTATTAGATGTCTTCAGTGCAGCTTATTTAACTGGAGCGCGATCTCATGAGTGTGTCTAGAGAGAACACTATATCAGTGTGCTCTGGAATCACATACGCTTCTGTTGCATAGTATACATATTCCTGTCAGGAAGTATTTGTTCTCGCGGCGAAATTCAGCATTTTCGATCTAAATAGTGAATTGTTGGTTTCCAATATCTTTGGCGGAGGGCTCTATGGGTTGTTATCCATATAGTAGTTCGACCTCGATTTGTATAGGAGAAGAACACTTAGAAATATGGTAATTCAAACGAGTATGAACTGCAATATAAGAAATATACCTATTTTTCATATATTTTACAATTAATCTAATTTAATGTCGTAATATCTTTTGGATACATGAAACATGAAGATGAAATTTCAATGATCATACTCAGGCCCGTAGCTAGAAATTTGGTTTGGGGGGCCCAAAACGTAGTTATAATTGTTTGGGGGGAGGGGCGGGGTGGAAATGGTTGATGGGTGTCTTGCATGGATTAAAGTTGGACTCATTAGTGAAAAACTGCTTTATTGTTATTAATATCATCACTGTATTTTAATTATCACGCACATACATATCAATTGTCAAACAATTCAGTAGACAAAACTCAAAATTTTAACTTTCGTGATTTCTTTGCTGCCATAATCTCGAGAGCCTCATTCGGATCGATACCTAAGTAATCTTCTGTTCAAATGTACTAATAGAGATATTATATATGCCTCACAGGCGTGACGTCGTCATAAAAAATATGGCTTGTTATGCATTCACATCTTTAGGAAAAAAATATTAGTATTCACGGAGTTTCGGGGGGGGGTGTCCCGGGCCCCCGCTGGGCCCTATATACTGTCAAAAATAAATTCCAATATGTAAACTGAACACATGAAATACTGACGAATTAAAATCAACTCAAACGAGAAAGATGTTATTGTATGATCGAGGGTCCAATTTCCATATTTTTTTGTATACGATCCTCTATTTAATAGACAAATAAACATGAAGTGAAAACCCAAGCAAAATAGTTCAATATCTATTGAAATGACAAATTGTCCATTTCTTTGATGTATTTCAAAACTTTATCATAAATCATACTAAAAGTCGATAAAAAAAAACTCATTCAAATTTTTTTTAAATTATTTATAAAATTATTTCAAAAGAATCGCGTGACTACAAACGCGCCACGATTTATGGCCATGTTTGTGACGTCATAATGTTAAAGGAATTTCCCGATAGTACAGTGTTAACGACTTCTACGTGTAAATTGACTAAAAATATCCGAAATTTAGTGTGAAAATTATTTATAACAGCTATTTTTATTTATTCATGTGCGATGAAGGATTTATAAATGCTAATTCCGATAATGTTACACCTGATGTAGGTATAACATCTTGTGGAACATTTATGAACAATTTTCAGGGAGTTGTTTTTGTAGAATTCGTACATAATGATAGGAAGCAAGCACGATAACTTTCTAGGTTTGACATTTCAGTTATATATATATATATATATATATATATATATATATATATATATATATATATATATATATATATATATATAATAATAATAAATTTATTGAATGCCAAAAACAGAGTACAAGAATAGTAGTCAATACATATTGATAGAAAACATGGTGAGAACAGGCATCAGTAATATAACATAATTTATAACAAACATTCAATCGAATAGACCATGAAAGGACAAGTCCTTGTGTATGGTTTAATAAAACACAATTCACCGAACCGGTGAACATAATGCCTTCAGACTGCTTTCCGATAATTATCATCATCATAAGTATAATAACTTCTCTAGAACGATTTAAGTTCCACTAAGTCTGCTATGATTGATCGTGACTGTGAGCTAATCCAATTTTGAACCTTCCTCCTGAATAACATGAATGAGGAAGCCTGTTGAAGATTCTTGAAGCCAGATAGACGAAAGACTTCTGAAAGACACTCTTGTGTGCAGCAGGCAGCCTATACTGAGCATCAGCCCTTCTGGTGTCATATCCATGTGACGTAAGTTCAGATTTAGAGAAGTTATGAAACTGTGATAAAAAAAACTTAGCACAGTATGTCTGCCTAGGATCCATTATCCCTGCCTCCAGGAACAGTGCATCAGATGAATACATAAGTGGTTTATTAAAGATGATTTTTAGAAATCTCTCCTGAACAACCTCCAATTTTCTCAAGTGAACACGGTCCACACCACCCCACACCAGAATAGCATACTCGATCACTGATCCAACGAGTGCATGATATATAATCTTCAGGTGATCCATACTACAGAATCCCTTACAAAAAAAAAAAAAAAAAAATATATATATATATATATATATATATATATATATATATATATATATATATATATATATATATATATATATATATATATATATATATATATATATATATATATATAACAATATATTAACGCTAACAAGATTAATCGATTAAAAGCCAGAACACTGTATCAGCAGTGTGCTACGATGAGTACAAATTAACGAGCTCAGGTTTGTTCAGGAATTGTCGGCGGGTTTTCGTTACTAGATTCAAAAATTCAGTTTTTATTCAGAATAAGTTTTAATTAGAACGAAAAAGAAATGAAATATACGTTTTGTTATAAAACGTATATAATTATGATCTTTCCATTTATCACAAACATTTTTTTTTAAAACCCAATTGAGACGAACGTTGGCCTTTTTGTAGCCCAACGAAACCAGATATATTAGTCTTATTTTACATAAGTTGTAAATGTATTACTACAGTATTCTACTACATTCACTCTTAATAAACGAAATGCCCAAATTTATCGCAAAACTACTAAAAATATGTAAGGTAGTTTAGTTAACACTTTCACCGAAAAAAAAACCAATATTGTTCAGTATAAATGTCAATATTACTTAAGAAAGTAGGTAATGATTTACACGCCTTAATAAATCATAAAAGTTAAAATTTTTCTTCCAGCAGTACTACGTTAAAATACTATCTGCCATCAAATATATAATAGCCCGGTCAAAATAGACATTCAACCTTGTATATATTATTATATGATGAAAAAAAACTAAATTTGAATTTACTACGTCTATTATCACAAAAATACTTTAAAAAAATATAACACGGCGATTGCAATTTCGGTCATTAGACCATCATCGGGCACATTGAGTTAAGAACTGAATACATAATTATAAATTTGCGCTTACGGGTGGGAAATAATTATTGCAGGTACCTAAATAGACAAGAGGAACATATTTCAAGAAGGGCTAATCGAGTGAATTTCCCAAATTGTTACAATACAATGTTCTTAGCAGAGTCGTTATTGTTTGAATACACTAAATATAGGAGAAGATATCAAGTCAATCTGGTCGTTCAGCAAGATATCTTTTGCATTATGATTGAGTTTAAAAATTTCTAATGATTCTAAGTAAGTAAGTTTGGTTCCTTTCGGTAATTTGTGCATGATTTGAAAATTATCTATTTGTGGAAATGGGTGGTGGTTTTCACGGCAATGATTTGAAACCGTTGAATCCGTTTTATTCTTCAAAAAAGAGATTGTTGGTGTTCTTTAAATCTTGTCTTGAACGATCGACCAGTCTGACCTATATACACTCCTTTACATACAGGACAAATCAACTTATAAACTCCTGAACTTTCAAACTTTGAAGTGATATCTTTGGCATTGAATAAAAATTCTGAGAGTTTTGTCTTAGGTTTGAAAGCAATTTTAATATTACATTTAGGTATGACATTAGCAACTTTTTCTATTAGAGGACCAAAATATGTTAAAGATGTGAATTTTTCCGATTTTTCTATTTTTAATTAAGGATATATGCTGTTGTACGCTAGTTGACTACGTTTCTTGTATCATTTTATCTATCAAACTTGTATGAAAACCATTATTTGAAGCAATTATTTTTATAGTCGAAATTTCTTTTGCTAAATTTGTCACAGATAATGGAATTGAAAACGCTCTGTGGATCATTGAATGAAAAGCTGAATGTTTATAGGAAAGAGGATGATTTGAATTCGACGGAATACATATATCCGTGAAAATTGGTTTTCTATATATATATCGAAACTCAAAGTATTATTATTATGACTTCTTGGATTTAACTATCTTTCATAATAATAATACTTTGAGTTTCTCTCAAATAAAAATAAATTCAATTATATAATTTGAGCAATCTAACATTTGTTGATTGTTGAAAATCAGTCAGTCAATTGCCGCTAGGATTTCAAATCTGTCATACCTAAGTATAGAATATTTATCATACCGCCCTAGGGAGGTTCACATTAGTCAGTTCCATAATGGAATACAATACGTAGTTTTCATTGAAAACTGGGACATTCACTATTTTGTATATATTGACTACATAATAATGATTTATGTTCAAAGAAGAAACATTACCACCTTTTGTAGAATATTATATTATCGCTCAGGAATATAGGTTATATATATATATATATATATATATATATATATATATATATATATATATATATATATATATATATATATATATATATATATATATATATACATTTAGTTCTCGCTGATCTTGCAATTTTTCAGTTTTATAGCTTCTTTTTTTTATTCATTCACCCTGGGAATTGAAGAAGGATTACCTATTCACTATTATGCCTATATTGACTACATAATAATGATTTATGTTCAAAAAAGAAACATTGGCACCTTTTGTAGAATATTATATTATCTCAAGCTTAGGAATATAGGTTAAATATATATATATATATATATATATATATATATATATATATATATATATATATATATATATATATATATATATATATATAGATTTAGTTCTCGCTGATCTCGCAATTTTTCAGTTTTATAGCTACTTTTGGTTATATTCATTTATCCTGGGAATTGAAGAAGGATTACCTATAGATAGAACAACCGGCGGGTAAATTTATAAAGATTATAGAGTATTTTTCTGAAATTTTTTGGTATATTTATTAATGAAAAAATTCAGATAATTGTCAAGACTATTTTTACACCGTCGACGCACCATCTTCTGTTGATAATTTGATATACGCCAAAAATTAATAATTGATAATTTTAAGAATTCGTGTACTTCATTCATTGTACTTGTAATAAGTAAGATTCATGCAACTGAATTCCTGTAACCCCACTTTATATATCATGTGGATAGGTTGTTCACTGCACTTAACGCACAATATACAGTTATTGTTAGATTAAAAATTGACAGCCAGTCATATTCTGCAGTTGATAAAGCATGCGATTTCAAGAACAATCATTGTTTCATTAATTCGGAAAACATTAACAACTTCACGCATCTCGCATTGGTTACAAGAAACGCGGACAAAATCACCAATAATTTATATTGAAATGAAGAATTTCAACATCAAATGCCTATTTGAAACATATTTTGTAACAGTTTCATCGATTCAACCGACAAATTTATGTGTTATAATCATTCCGAACGGTGAAACACGAACGATAAACTTCTTCATTTTAATAGCATTATTTATGTATTCATTAGCTGCACGAACCGGAGATAAGAAAAATGAATATTTGAAAAATTTCTTATCCGAGATAACCCTCTCGAATAAATTGAGGATTTCGAATCGAGACGAAGGTAACTGTTCCTCGGTTTTATGGTTCTGCACGCGGTGCGTCCCATAAAGAGCATCCGCACCATAAAGACTTTAGCCATGCCATATGTGGAGTTCGCCGTATTCTGGATGCCGGTAGCCGTTCGATTAAAGTGGCATCGCAAATCAAGTCGACTTGAGTTTCGCAGATTTGGCATTCAGCGGTTAGTGCTCGAGAACATCGCTTTCAAAAACACAATTTTCGACGATGAAATAAAAACAATAGTATCCGCATGAAGCGGCGTATCGCTGACAAACTGTAAGTGTGAAATGAAACGTGGAAAGAATCAAGAATCTTCCTTTCGAGTCTGTATCAACACCCATGTGATGAAAAACAAACGCGTGTGCAGCAGAGCTCCGTCACTGAGCTCGTATTTTTCCATCATTTTTTGCCTTTTTTTATACAAATTATTACCCCCTAAGTCAATTTCAAGAGGCTGATGAGTTGTACAGAGCTTGAATACCTGCAGAAACGCATGAATGTTCTACATAAATACTGCGGTGATGATAGAAAACATTTGAAAGCATCAAATAGAACCTCTTTGAAATTAACCAATTTAACGTACATTTTTTCATTCTTCCAGCTGAATTTTGGGTGGCTGTGGAAATGTGCAATGCTCGAAAGAAAGTTTAGAATTTCTACACAAAAATTGCGACGGTAGAAGAAATCAATAGAAACTTGATGCACTTCATTGACATCAACTCAAACCATGTACCAAACTCAACCGTCTAACTCAATCAACAGAAGCTTGGAGCTAAGCAAAATCCTCAGCAAAATCTCAAAAACTACAAAAATATAAGAAATCCCAACTTTAAAAAGGCGACGTACTAGAAAAATAGTTGAGACAACCAATAGACACTTGCCTGATACCAACTCAATCCACGAATGAGATTATAACTCTCCAACTCAATCTGGAGGAGCTGCGGAGGTGCACATATAGATATTCAAAATCCAAAAAAATATTAAAATATTTATGTGTTATGCAGCGTTCAGGGAAACATGTTAATACCGCCAAAAAGAGCTCCCTTAATATCAACTTTATCCACGTATACATTTTCAACCCTCTACTCAATTTGGACAGTGTTTGGAGGTGTTTTTTTAGTTCCAAGCATACTCGAAAAAGCCTCATGAGGATAAATTTGCTGCATGTCATTCATAATCAACATTCGGATCTTTTGCTACCGGTTTGATATTTTCCGCTCATGCACCTCCCTGCTACTCCCTTACTCTAAGTTTTAAAATCACAAAATTTTGCATGAATTTGACAAAATTTCGTTTATTTCGACATCAAAAAAATATCCAAACCTGTGCTCAAGAA
This sequence comes from Cynegetis impunctata, assembly GCA_030704885.1. Taxonomy (NCBI): domain Eukaryota; kingdom Metazoa; phylum Arthropoda; class Insecta; order Coleoptera; family Coccinellidae; genus Cynegetis; species Cynegetis impunctata. The sequence continues at coordinate 60,414 of JARQZK010001594.1, forward strand.
GAAGATATAAAACTACTCCTGCACCTCGCCGTTGATTTTTGAAACAGTGATATTTATTCGATTACTAAAAACTGTAATGGCAAAAAATACCTCTACCAATTCATTAATACAATACCACCAAAATATAGAATATATATGAAAAATCTCTGATAACCGCTGTCAGATAAAATGAATTAATCAGATATAAAAATTTGAGCAATTCTTAAGATATTATATATGGAGCTATTACATGATATATCAATTTTATAAGGTAGAACGTAATGAAGGAATATGCTTAAAACATATACACTGAAATATAATACGAAGCTTGTATTTTACATATTTTTAGATGCCGAAAGAGAAAATAAGGTTGAATGGAGTGGCAAGCTTGAAACTTGATCTGCTATTTCAGTGGCTTACATCACTTTTATTGAATTATGTCGCAATATAAAATAACAGAACATAGTAATAAGAGTTATCGATTGAACCTTTCATTTGAACATCACAAAGGGCGATAAAAAATTAACATAAACTTAATTCTAAGGCATACCTACAGAATGAATAAAATTTTTTCCAGGTCACTTTCATGAATTTAGTGTATTTGTATAAGACTTAAACGCTAAAGTGCTCGAAATTGAGAACATTCTCATTAAATTTTCTTTCTTATTATCCACTCGAGTTACATTCTGTTGAATATTCAGATATGTTTTTTCGTTATAATTTTCATCACTGTAATTTGAATAATTATTTCCTATTGTTACAATCTTGAAGATTAAATTTAACTGAAAGAAGCCAAAATTGGCACGATATCGAATTAATTCTATGTAGAATATTATGATAAACATTCACACATTCAAAACAGGAATTAGGCAAAGGCTTAGTGAAAAGTAAATTCAAAACTTTAAACATTTCATAGTAATTCATAGCTAAAACGTGAACTATTATAAGAAAAAGTATACAGAATAAATTCCAAAAAATATGAGAAATTTTCAAATAATAATTCTGGTCATACATTTTCCATATCATCCATCCTAAGAAAATAACCCCGTGTGTAAGAATTTTTGTTCTATTGAACACTTAATAAGTTAATACCAAAATCAATTTCAAACCTCTACACGACAAATTTCTTAAAGGCACGTTCAAGTTACGTTTTATTGATATCATGCTTTTCTAAGAGAATCGAAGATGGAGGAGTGTTGATAAACATCAAATGAAATAAAGAATTCTTAATTTTTTTTCTCATTTTCCAATTTCTTGTTCAAAAAACTCTTAAAACACAAGCTGGAGAAGGTCATATATATATATATATATATATATATATATATATATATATATATATATATATATATATATATATATATATATCTATATATTCATATATGTATATGTTTGAATTATTCTTGCCTGTGCTGTATTGTTACTAATGTGTCCTTTTTTAAGCAATAACAGGCCATATGAGTTTGAAAACCAACTTTATTAAAAAGTGAACGTTTCGTCATGAAATTCGTGTATTTATAAATATATTATGTAGAATTATCGTATTGAATTTCACTGAAGTAGGTACTTTGTACAATGAGATGGGCGTTCTCGCTTGATCGAATAAACTCCTCGTTTTCACCGAATTCTCGACAAGCTCACGAATGCGAAGAGATAAAAAATGAAAGTGAACAGAAAAATTATACATTCAACTGATTACTATTCTCAACGCTTGCATGGCGAGGTTTACTCAACGAAAAGGAGGTCACCAGATATCGTTTAATTTCATATCAATCTGGAATTTATGATGACAGCCCGCCGAACCCCGATGTTTATGATCTACTTTATTTTTTTTGTTACCGGTCTTATCGATGCGGTAATATTCTTTGTGGAAATATTTTCCATTTTTTGTGAATTGTCGAATAGAACTATTTTAAAGATAATTTTACATACGATAACGATAAGGACAAAAATTGTGGAAAAAAACATCTTTTTTTTCATTGAATTAATTGACATTGAACAAGTAAACACAATTGAAATAACAATATATTTTTATATTATATATATATATATATATATATATATATATATATATATATATATATATATATATATATATATATACAGGCTGGCCATTCATGAAGAACTGCTAGGAACCGTCAATTTTTCATTTTAAGGAGAAACATTTTTTTTGCATGGAGGTCGAGGGTCAGCATTTACTCGACTGACTGGTAAGCAGAGTCGGACTAGAACCATTTGGCCCACGTGGCAGTGTACCTGATTTGGCCCGCAACTTTCTCATTAAAGAAATATTGTCATCATTGTTATCATTGTAATAAGTTTTGGATCTTTTACTTTCATCAATAAAACTACTAAATTACAGAATTACATTTTAATTCATAAAGTAGAATAACAAACAAAAGATAAAATAAGGTAATTAAATGGACACAAGAATGAAAACTTGTTAGGATTCCATACAAAACGTAAATATTCGTAATATAAAGATAAGCGACAAGAAGGAAGTAAAAACAGAAGGGAAATGAAAACAAATAATTCCAAAGAATGTAAAACATAGAAAACACTACAAAAAAGTTTGCTTCTAGTTTCAGGGGTTTCGCTATGTTACATAAAAAATACAGAAACTAAAATCTTTTTTCTCATGGTAAAACTAAATAACTTGTTTTCAGGAGTTTTCAGGCTAAGCATTTATGAACCTGAATGAACTTGAATTAAAAAAATTGAACCGAGGCATGCGACTTTGTCCACATGGAATGGATCAAAATTCAAAATATTAGCTGAAAGGTTTATGAACATTTCATTTATTAAATACAATTCAGAATCTAGTAACTCTAGTTATTAGGTTTTGTGAAGGAACGATAGAAACTGTAATTAAGAGATACTAGTAAAAAAGTATCTATCATGGCTAGATTAGGGTATCAAGAGATTGTAATTGGTTTTGCTACTTGTAGCAAGTTCAGTTATTATTGTGTCATTATTATATTTTTGAGCAAATCTTTTTCAATGTTTATTATTAACAACGATCTCAATAGATCGTCATCTAGCATTGATCTTAATCGAATTTCAATTATTTTAATTTTGAAAATACCCTCTCACACCTGCGTAGACGAAAGGGTAATAAAATATTTATAAGCCATACATAAGCTAGTATACGTACACACATGCATATTATAACTACGCAAAATCTCAAAACAACAGTGAACACAACCTAAACATACACTTTCGGAATTTTTGTTTAAATACTGTTAAGTGATCGTGTCTCTATTTCTATTTATAGATAAATATAGTATTGAACAATCTAGTAACTCTGTTTTTAGGTATTGGTGTCTTGTGATCTATATTAAGTTTTGAGCAAAGCTCCGTTAATTTTTCGGACTGATAACGATCTAAAATATTTGAGATTTTCTCAAAATTTTGGGGAGCCAGTAAGGAAATTCTTCATATAGTTTTTCATTCGCTTCAAATCTATCTTGTATACTACTGCACTGTTTGATTTATTATTACTTTATACACTTCTGTTCCAAATTCTTTCATATTGTCATGAATACAGTAATACTCGGTAGTTTCATCTACCATTCTTTTTTCTTCTAGTTCTTATCGATTACAGCTCTTGACAAACTAAAAACTATTATAATTATTGGAATTAAACCTCCTACGCTCCTAAAAGACAGACGGCGGACGGCAGCGACAGCGCGAATTGGCTGAGCAGGATGGTTTTTCATTTCCAATTACTATCAACTTGAAAATTTTAAGGAATAAAGGTCAATGATCAGTGGAAGTGCATGATATTTAGTTGTGTTTGTGTCATTTTGTATTTGGCCCCCCAACATTTTCTGAGGTTGGCCCAGGCGGCAACTGCCGCCTTGGCGCCCTGTTCAGTTCGACCCTGCTGGTAAGCATTCGAAGAAAATAAAATTTTTCAAATATTATGGCTGAAAAGACAATAGCGATGTGAAAGTCGGGGGTTATAACCTAGGTAAAAATAATTGCAAAATAAAATATCATTCGACCCCTCTTTCCATTTGAAATTTTCGGGGTGAGACTGGCCCCCGCAAGAGTGTTTCCGTTCAGGAGGTGAAATTGGCAATCTGAAATATTCCAGATTTTTCCAGATGGTATTCAAATGTAATTGTGTGTTCTAGAATGTCGAAGCTCATTGCTTTTTTATCAGTCAATCGTATTTTTGCAAATTATTCAATGGAACAATCTCATTTTTATGAAAGGCGAAATTGATGATCTCTTAGCTGAGTATTCACCGCATATCTTGAGTGATTTTATATATGGCTGTGGGTAGGTAGAACTAAATTAATAATTATACCAGTCAATAGACTTACGTGTTCATCAACGGAGTAATTAAGTTCCCCATCATCGTAAAGGACAAACCATCGACGTTGCCACCTCTGAAACAAAAACTGAATTAACAGAGCGATCTTTAGTTGCTATATACTGAAAACAATTACTTAATTATTGAGTTTTCATTCAAGGCAAAAATGCTGGAAGAATTGAAATGTAAACAGCAGTTTATGTATATAATTTGGTATGAATATTCTGTCACTAATATCGGTAAATATATATATATATATATATATATATATATATATATATATATATATATATATATATATATATATATATATATATATATATATATATATATATATATATATATATATATATATATATATATATATATTAGTTTTTTGTTTAGTGTATGGTTCGTATTGTTGTTTTTTCAATTTTCGGATTCCCTCATTCAGTTCCCAGCTTGCTACATTGAATCGTTTTCATGTTTTGTATTCTGTCAATAATTTTTACTTGTGTATGTACTTTTAAGGCTATTCAATTTCCAGTAAGTTATTTTGTACTTTTTTTTTATTATTTATATTGCTGTTTTAAATTGTGTTTTGTTTGTAGTGATCTCCTGATGAAGTCAAAAAACTTTGACGAAATATTGAGAATTAAATAGTAAATAGAGTTTGATTCAGTCTCAATGACCTATAACCCGATAATTATTATTGATTAATTGAAAATAAAAAAGTCGATAAATAACAAATAACATCTCTTCCATATATATATATATATATATATATATATATATATATATATATATATATATATATATATATATATATATATATATATATATATATATATATATATATATATATATATATATATATATATATATATATATATAAAACTGAAAGCACACGAATATGAAAAACATGTACTGCACCAAAATCTGAGAAAACGGAGATTGAAATAGCGCGAAATTTTAGAAATTATACATATTCGATGAAATTCAACTAATATCTTAAATGCTTTAAGTGATATAAAACATTTGAGTACGATATATACATATTTAATTATTCTAACAAACAACATGAATCAAAACAAAACAATTACAATCTCAAGCACAAACCACCGAAATTACGAGTAATGCATTTTCAAACGCAAATCCTTAAATAAAATAGTTGAGATTTTTTTTTACATTACGTGGGCAAAGGTTTCTGTGGTTTCCCTTACCATCTGATATTACCGGACAGCTGATATGGAACTGAATAGCACGTAATTAGTAACTGAAGACCACCCCCCAAACATTTTTGTCGAGTAATCGGGTGTGTGGAGGCTTTCTTACTTTTTGAATTTTTTTCGCTAGATGAGCAGTTTTGCAAGAACAATAGTTATTTATGTACCAAGGGCGTTATATAGATCCTAACGCCCGATGGGCGTTAGGATCTAGTAACGCACGTGATGCATATAAGATTTTATTTTTCACGAAAAAATTATTTTATTATAATGAAAAATCAATTTTAAAATCGGTTCATTGCTCCTATACTTTCCATTTTCCTTCTCATAGTAGGCATGTCATTTGTTGATATTTTGACGTTTGTAAATATTTTTGTCATCATATGTAGTGAATGCCATTGCTGCTTTCTTTGTGTAGTCTTATAGAAATAATGGACATGAAAATGAATTTACCCAAGAATATCACAGAAAAGGCAGCCAAAGCTGCGAATAATTAATTGCCGGAAAAATCCAGAGTCGTATACGACAAGGATTGTGGAGTATTTAATCAATGGAAGTTGCTTCAGTTGTCCTCGTACAATGAACGGGCGTTATAATCCATTATGCCCGCTCATAAAGCCCTAGGGCATAATGAGTGTATTCATTGTAACCGTATCTAAGGTAAAATCAACAATTAATATACAAGTGAAAAATAAAAATATTTACAATTACCTACCTACACAAATCAATTTTATTATTAACAGTACTTAGTAATAAAATAAAATTAGAAATATGTATTAAAATTATTGTAAGAAACTAAATAAAACAAAAACATTTATGAGTAAATGTGCAAAATGAACAATATTTTAGATTTAACTGAGTCGGCTTAGATCGACATATTTTGATGTCAGGAGTCTGTCGTCAAACGTTGTACACGTTTATCCGGACACCTTGTACATATACATATATATATATATATATATATATATATATATATATATATATATATATATATATATATATATATATATATATATATATATATATATATATATATATATATATATATATATATATATATATATATATATATATATATATATATATATATATATATATATATATATATATATATACAAATTGCAGTAGCAGAATTCGATAGAAGAAGACGAAACATCGTTTTTTCTTCAAACCATTCGCAGAACGAAGGTCTTATTTTCTGAATAGTTCAGAAAATGTAATTCATTCTATAGAAGAACTATCCGATATAATTCACTTAATCTACTAAAGGAGACCTCCATAAAGTCAATTTCAATTATAATTCCGAAGCCGATAACACGTTAAACACTCATCTGAATTTACGAAGCAATCCCGTATGATAAACGAACCAGTATCTAAAAACCTTAACGTATCTATAGCATTTTTAGAATACTCACCGAGAAAATCGATTAATGAAGGATACATGTGATAAAATCTCGACTGTTCCGATCCACTGAAGCTGGACAGGAATTCGCAATTAATAGTTAAATATTTCAAGTTAAAGGATATACATATATGTAGGTAGATATATATATATATATATATATATATATATATATATATATATATATATATATATATATATATATATATATATATATATATATATATACATGTATACCTATTTTAGTTAAAGTTAATTGTTAAGTAATGTCCTCATATACAATTTTATACATTTATATGTACCCTATTGTTTTATCGTTATATAAACTGTGATGTAAGCCATACGCTGAATAAATGAAATATATATATATATATATATATATATATATATATATATATATATATATATATATATATATATATATATATATATATATATATATATATAAGAATCAATTTGTAAGTTTCGTTTATCTCATTTGTGATTAGTCGCGTAATGAAATGTTATAAACGTAAAATGAGACTTCTAATTAACCCAATACCAGCCAGAACTCAAAGAGGATTAAAAAATTCAATTTTTTTGTATAGACTGGTTGTTGAGTGTTCAGCAAAGACTGAACACTGAAATTTTGGAAAAAAATGAATTTCAATTCGCAGAAAAATAGCGTCCCATTTTTGGGACGATGGCTAAAAGGGGATAGAATAATATATTTAGAAAAAACAAGACAAAAGGGACAAAGCTGCTTTAATAACAAAATGTCTTCAATAAACTCACATAAATTATATACAGAACAAATTTTAATAAAAAAATTTTGGTAAAAAAAATATTTTTTATGGGATGGTAGAAAGCAGATATCTTGTAGTCGTACATTGCATTCTCCACAAATTCTAGTGGTTTTTTTTTTCACATAATGATTATCTCCTTTTTCGCTTATAGAAACAACTAAATGACCCATTTGGTCATATCTTATGTCCACATTTGCTCTTCCTCTCATCAATTTGGACTTTTGAGTGCGTGGTCTCTTTTCCTACGTTCTTCTAGCAGAGTATCCATTTCTTGGGGATTTACAATCTGGTAAAGTCTCTAAGAATTTGTCACCGATATATCTAATACTTGGGTGAATAAAGGCCACCACCATTTCCCTGAACGAATTCTTGTTCGGTAAAGAGACACTTGCTTGTCTAACATATCTACTCCGCCCATATGCGAATTTTATTCTTGTATCAATTTTACGATAGAGTATTGTCACTATTGCAATGGAATTCTCACCGTTTGTGCTGTTTTATTTAGTCCACTTCACTATTTTTTCTGATAATGGTTCGTCGCTACTCTCAAACTCGGATTCGTCAGCAGGGTTAGAAGTAAACAATTCCATAGTACCTGCAACATCCACTATTTCTTCTCCTTCTAGGTCATTCTCTTCAAAATTTTCTGTGTCTGTTAGAATATCCGGATCTGGAGGAATTATTGCTACAATAATATTTTCAATATCCATATCTTTCCAAAATTCCGGATCTTCAAATATGATGTCAATGTCACGGACAGTTAGACATTTTCTGCTACTCATAATTATCACTTCCAACAAAATTAGCAACAAATTGGCAACAGATAATGATATGAGTCAGTTCAATTCCCTTCCGTATCGAAAAAAGAGACTATTCAACAATAAAACTGCAATGGTATAATTATAATTTTCTCGACAGAAATATATTGAAATCATTTCTGACTATAAATATATGAAGTACATACTTTGACATTGTCAAATACTCCAGTTTTCTGTGATAGCTTTGAAGGAATCTGGCAAAAATGGCGCGTCCCAAAAATGGGACGTTGGCTGGTGTTGGGTTAAGCAATAAGCACACGCTAGCTCGAGTATCTGGCATCTTCGGGTGGTATGTAGGCTTGCGACATAGAGTAATGCAAGTTTCTCGGTCGGTTAATATTTGAAAAAGTCGCTTTATATATTAATGAAATTAAATCGAAATTATCTATATCTTGCGAATTTTATAACAAATATATATTGATGTTTGACAAATTACGATAATTATAGCTGCATTAAAAAATTACAGTACAAAATGGCTGTATTAAATAAAACAGTATATATTGTTTTATTAGGAGTAAAAGTGATACTTTTTGTGTCGACAATTTTAGTCGAGCCACAAAAAGTGCTTTTCACCGAATAAAACATGCGACTTTTTCCGCAAACGGTGTTCAAACGATAGAATTAAGATAATATTTTTAAAGAGGATTAGATGTTAAAAATCGTAAAATTAGATTGCTTTGCTCACTGGTTTTGTAGGTGTCAAGGCAACACAAATTTGACAATTCAACCAAATAATTGTCAGAAACATTTAAAGTCACTTATCTACGCATTATAGGTCTGTGCATTTTTAGTGAGTACCCGAGTATTAAGAAATAACACATTCTACATTATGTTAGATTCGGAAACCAACTGTACGCCGCCCGACGTTCTTGAAATTTCCGTGAGAGTACAAAAAACTGTACTTTTTTGTACGCTCACGGCAGGACAAAATAGTTATTTATGTACCAAGTGCGTTATATAGATCCTTATGCCCTGAGGGAAACATTCGGCCCGAGGGCCTCTGGCCCGAGGGATGAATGTTGCCCGATGGGCATAAGGATCTAGTAACGCAAGCGGTGCATACAAGATTTTATTTTTCACGAAAAAATTATTATATTATGATGAAAAAGCGATTTTGAAATCGTTTCATTGCTCCTATCCATTTTCCTTCTCATAGTAGGCATGTCATTTGTTGATAGTTTGACGTTTGTGAATATTTTTGTCATCATATTCAGTGAATGTCATGCTGCTTTCTTTGCGTAGTCTTACAGAAATAATGAAAATGAAAATGAATTTACCCAAGAATATCATAGAAAATGCAGCCAAAGTTGCGAATAATTAATTCCCGGAGAAATCCAGAGTCGGATACGATAAGGATTATGAAGTATTTAATCAATGAAATTTGCTTAATTTCTCCTAGTACAATAAGCGGGCGTTTTAATTCCATTATGCCCGCAAATGCGGGCGTAATGGCCTAGGGCATAATGAGTGTGTTTATAGCAACCGTATCCAAGGTGAAATAAACATATAATATACAAGTGAAAAATAAAATTAAAATAAAAGGACGTCTGTGAAATCAAACGTCAACATTAAGAACTGAGGTTAAAAAAGTCGTCATTTTTTGACGTTTGCGGGATAATGCTGTTTTACCGAAATGACGGAGTTGTCATTTGAGTGTTCAATAGTGCCCTCTACTTGATTTGAGAGACTATCAAGCGAAATATAATCAGGTATAGCTGGAAAAACGTGTTATATACATGTTCCATCCTTTGAAACAATATCTACTGCAATAGTGCAACGGGCTCAGCTAAATATTCAAAAGAATATTTATAATTTTGGATCGTTTGGGCCTATACATAATGTAAATCAAACATACTAAAACAATGGTTAATGAAAAAATTTTACACATTTACCTCGTTCACTAATTATCTGTAACCATCCTTCTATTTACTCTTTCGACACTATTTGTCATTTATTTATTTCTTGTATTCGATATAACGAAGAAATATATTTAGTCTGCATTCAGCATCTGAAGACGGTGAAGTTTCACCGAAACGTGCGTCAAGCGTATTTTTCGAATGAACGTGTGAATTGTTTTCCCTAACCATAGTTTTAATATAATTTGTAACAAATTCGCAATTTTTAACGATGCGCCAACGGTTGTATACGAGCCGTCAGCCAAATGTGATATATATATCTTCTCGGAAAATGGTAAATGTTCATTGATACGTGTTTATTGATTCGTCCAGACAATTTGTATTTTTTTTCAGGTTGTAACCACTCTCCCTTTTTAGATAAATTTCTGCCCGAGCTAGCAGGGAGATTGGTTAAACATATATGGGTTCTAGTTTGTTCTCAGTAATAACAACAAGATAAAATGCAGGTATTTACTATTTTCTTATTACATGTACTGAGACTTATCTTTTCTTTTTATTTTATTTAATTTTCTATCGACGTTTTTCCTAGGTGGATTGTACTCTTGACTTCTGCCCTGGTTCAGCTGTGGTTTCCAAGGTGAATATTAGCCCCGGATAAGGTGATTTTTAGCTTCAGATAAGGTGGTTCTTTAAACTCCAGACAAGGTGGTTTTTTTTCAAACTCCAGACCAGGTGGTTTTTTTTAACTCCAGACAAAGTGTTTTTTTTTAAACTCCAGACCAGGTGGCGTCTATCAGACGCCACAGATACTTCAAAATTTTAATATATTGAATAGTCGTTCAATAGATATGGAAATTCAACGCTATCTCGATATTTTCGTAATACGCAGGTCATCCCGAACTGCGCGAGTCTATTCATCTGTGAAACACGGTATTTCGATTTAGAATTCAGTGGCGGCGGTTAAGCGGGAAATTGACACGTTACAAGGTTGAATCATTTGAATCCTGATTTATCCATCTGATAGAAGTTAAGTATTACTACAGAAATACAATACAGTACTACATGAAAAAATATGAATGTATTAATATACCGCATATCCAAAACAGTTCTAGAAGAACTTATGTTCGGAATATATCTGTACTCAATCGCAATAGATTACCAATTATTAAGGTTCCCACATTTTGGTGACTGTGTGTCTGTAAAATAACCATTTGAAATTATGTGAAAACTGAGATAAGTAATTTTTGATCCAATGAACATGCAAAACTAAAGCTATTTCAATTACGAAATAAAGGTTTCTCAGTTCAAACTTGTTTTTTCTTCTCAGATGGTTTCTTTTTTAAAACTTAAATTGGTCTAGCTGTAGATGACAAAAAAAATTGTGAATCTTCAGCTTGATTGAAGGGAACTCGACTAAAATGACGACCAATTTGTAACGTCCGTCTGACCAAGATGGCGCCACTTACGGTGGAAATAATTCACATCAAGTTTGTAATGCAACATATATGAGGAAGCTTTCAGGTGTCTGGTTACGCCCTGACAAAATGCATTTTCCAGAAATTTACCCATGAGTACGTTTTTCTCATCTAAGGCCGACCTGAGTGACCCGTACGTAGGGTACGTTCCTACAATTATCTTATCGTAGAAAAATGGCTATAACCCTTTAACCTTTTGACATAATAGTTTCGTACTTTTTTGTAACAAACTACAATATATTTGTCACACTTAGCTACATAAACTAGATAAATTGGACAATTAATCTCAAAGTAAAAAAATAAAATCTAAAAAGTGTAAGAAGGGTAACCAATTTCCCCTACTTCTCACTAAAGTTGAAAGTTTTGAAATTATAAAAGTGGATTGAAATTATTGACGTGAATTGAGGTGGTTATATTTATCCATGTCGAAACCGGAGTCCGGATCCCTATTTCAAAATCTAGTTAAAATTAAGCAAAAGAAATTCTTTGAGGTAAATACTACTTTCAGGCATTGTATATATTATTATTTTTTTATAAATATTCCTTTGCACATTCACCGACCTTCTCGAAGGAAGCGTCGTGTCCAGTTTGCATGAATTTGTTTCGAAATATGATCATGATTTTCGTTTACGGCGGCTAGGCTGGCTGGTGATCATTAATAAGGCAGATTTCGATATGAAGGTCACGCGGTCGAGTCCATTATTTATACATTATATATTACAAAAATATATAACTTTCGCTCAAACCATAAATTATCCAGCTGGTTAATCAAAACAATCAGGAGATAAGTGAATTATATTAATTTTGATTGGGCTCGAAAAAGCCGCCGCTGCCGCTGCAAGCTTCATGACAGGATAAACGCATGATTCATAACATTAGCAAATTTTTGTTTGATTAAACGTTACAGGAAAAAAACGATGTGGAGCATTTAATTATTGACATGATATTGGGTGGTATGAATAAAAATGAGCATATAAACTCAATGCTCAACAATTTGGAGCAAATACTCCACGTAGTATGAATAAAAACCATAAGCAGATACTCCGCTTGAGTAGGTACTCTTATGTACAATTTGTTGTGAGTATGTTCTCATTTTTGATATGAATAAAAATATGTTCATGCTCGTTAGGATGAGAATCTACTCCATAATTTTGGAGTCTGATAGTCATCGGACTTCAGTTTGACCGCGGCAGAGCTATGGCTGAGTTCGTTCTTAATTTGCGTTCACAAAAATATTATAAACCTAGAAGTAACTGTGACTTTAAAGCATTGTTTAGAATTAGTAAAGAAAATGTCTAGTGGCTATCGTATAATTCTTTGGGTGTAGAATCGGAAGAAACAAGAGGTTATGCTATACTTTACACTGATAAAATAAAAATATTTTTGAGTTATGTTGACGATCCGGGTTTTCAAACAGGAGTGGGAAAGATATTGGTGTTCACCAATTTTCTGTTTCTAAAGTTGTGACGCAAGTGGCTGACCAGATGATAGAAAAATGTGGACAGTGGATAAAATTCCCTCACACTCCGGCATATGTAATAGAAGCCAAAGTAAGATGGCAAACAAAGTACCTACACTTTTCCATGAGCCGTGAGTGTGATCAATTGCGCCCACATAAAAAATAAGAAACCAGCTCTTCAGCGTGATTAATATATTAATCGCAAAGGATATCATAGCATCAATGTTCAAGCCACTATCGAACAGGCTCCGACAACTTTGGAAATGAAGCAGCGAGTATCTACTCTATGTACTAGCAGCAGAAACTTATCGAATCGAAATATTTTTATTCATGATTAACGAAACTAAATTTGATTTTACTACGTTTATTATCACAAAATATTTTGAAAAATATAACACTGCGATTGCAATTTCGGTCACTAGACCATCATCGGGCAGATTGAGTTAAGAACTGAATACAAAATAATTATAGATTTGCGCTTACGGGTGGGAAAGGATTATTGCAGGTACCTAAATAGACAAGAGGAACATATTTCAAGAAGGGCTAATCGAGTGAATTTCACAAATTGGTACAATACATTGTTCTTAGAAAAGTCATTATTGTTTAAATACACTAAATATAGGGAAGAATATATCAAGTCAATCTGGTCGTTCAGCAAGATATCTTTTGCATTATTATTGAGTTTAAAAATTTCTAATGATTCTAAGTAAGTAAGTTTGGTTCCTTTCGGTAATTTGTGCATGATTTGAAAATTATCTATTTGTGGAAATGGGTGGTGGCTTTCACGGCAATGATTTGAAAACGTTGAATCCGTTTTATTTTTCAAAAAAGATTGTTGGTGTTCTTTAAATCTTGTCTTGAACGATCGACCAGTCTGACCTATATATACTCCTTTACATACAGGACAAATCAACTTATAAACTCCTGAACTTTCAAATTTTGAAGTGATATCTTTGGCATTGAATAAAAATCCTGAGAGTTTTGTCTTAGGTTTGAAAGCAATTTTAATATTACATTTAGGTATGACATTAGCAACTTTTTCTGTTAGAGGACCAAAATATGTTAAAGATGTGAATTTTTCCGATTTTTCTACTTTTAATTGGGGATATATGCTGTTGTACGCTAGTTGATTACGTTTCTTGTTTATCATTTTATCTATCAAAAAAAAACAAGAAACGTAATCAACTAGCGTACAACAGCATATATCCCCAATTAAAAGTAGAAAAATCGGAAAAATTCACATCTTTAACATATTTTGGTCCTCTAACAGAAAAAGTTGCTAATGTCATACCTAAATGTAATATTAAAATTGCTTTCAAACCTAAGACAAAACTCTCAGGATTTTTATTCAATGCCAAATATATCACTTCAAAATTTGAAAGTTCAGGAGTTTATAAGTTGATTTGTCCTGTATGTAAAGGAGTATATATGGGTCAGACTGGTCGATCGTTCAAGACAAGATTTAAAGGACACCAACAATCTTTTTTGAAAAATAAAACGGATTCAACGTTTTCAAATCATTGCCGTGAAAGCCACCACCCATTTCCACAAATAGATAATTTTCAAATCATGCACAAATTACCGAAAGGAACCAAACTTACTTACTTAGAATCATTAGAAATTTTTAAACTCTTGCTGAACGACCAGATTGACTTGATATATTCTCCTATATTTAGTGTATTTAAACAATAATGACTTTTCTAAGAACATTTTATTGTACCAATTTGTGAAATTCACTCGATTAGCCCTTCTTGAAATATGTTCCTCTTGTCTATTTAGGTACCTGCAATAATCCTTTCCCACCCGTAAGCGCAAATCTATAATTATTTTGTATTCAGTTCTTAACTCAATCTGCCCGATGATGGTCTAGTGACCGAAATTGCAATCGCAGTGTTATATTTTTCAAAATATTTTGTGATAATAAACGTAGTAAAATCAAATTTAGTTTCATCATGTTAAATTATCACGTAGTAACGACGGATTCCATCAACTATATTTTTATTCATATGCATTGGAGTACAAACTCATACTTTATGATCATGCTCATGAGAACATACTCCGAGTTTATACTCTGGTTTTATTCATACCACCCATTATCTCACAATTTGAACAATTGCAACACTACCCTTATATAAATAGTTATATTGGTAAAAATGAGTCATCAGTGTTACTAGGAGAAGCAGTAATTCTTCTGTTTTCGACTTAAAATTTTCGAACGCAATACTGAGATCAGTGGAAACCTTTGTGCCATCAACGAGGAATCGAAGAAAACATTATTGTATGTATTAGAAATGGACAGAATCTCTACCAATCAAACGAAAATGTCCCGATGAATCCAATATTACAGTCGTCCAAGCCCCTACCAGAGAATATAGAACGTATTGCCTAATTCGTAGGGAACAAGAAGAGATTCAACGAATTTTTTCTGAATGGTTGAACAAACCTGATATGCTGTAACAAAAAACCTCCTCTCTCTTTAGTACTTTTCTTCTTTAACTGCGACAGACGACAAGAACTTCGACTCGACGTAGGCTTTGGAAAAATTGATTTCTTGGATCTAAAATCCGTCCAATGTGATAGCCAACATCCACTTAGGATAGGCACTTTAAGAAGAAGAAAATAATTCGCCGAAGCAAATAACTCATCAGGAAATTTAAAAAAAAAAAGAAGATGGTTTATTTGAAACTAAGTGTTTACATACTTTATGTGAGTGTACAAAAGATTTTTCAATGAAATATTGCCAAATAGGTTTTTTTTTCTACCACCACTTCGGGACATTTCAGCTAAGTATTACTTGAAAACATACTACGCTTCAAAGAAGAAAGTAATGGAACGCGCAATTTATTTATGAACGTATTGGCCGACTATGAGTTAAGAAATGATCCGTCTCGCGTCAACCGCACATTATAAGGGCGAACGAATTTTTTTGTTCCGACAGAAACTGTAAACCTAGACAAGACATATTTTAGGGCGAATAGAGACAAAATAATGAAAATAAGTGATTTTGAAATTCATTATTGTCATATTTGAGGAAAAAATCAGTAAAAATTGATAAAAACAAAAAAAATCTCGATTTAATCGAAAATATCAGATTTTTTGATATTTTCAGAAAAATCGTGATTTTTTGAAACCCTGAAGATATTTGACCTTATCGGTTTCTTCATTAAACTGCGCTGTGAACGTTTTTCTATCCAGTTTCGAGACATTATGTATTTATAGTTATTCTTGTTTTGAACGCGGTCACTTGCAAACCGCAGCAATATTCCTGACGTGAAAGAAATTATCTCCCGGAAATGGGTCTTCTGAATCCGGCGTTGTGGCGTGTGCCGGTACGGGTTCAGGTGCGGCTCAAACGACCCGAGGAGGAGGCCCGTCAAGTATTACGGTATTTCCTTCTAACCCACTTCCTAGTGTACCATTACCAGTTTCGTAGATCGAAATATCGACGAGCTCCCTTCTCGTAGACGATTTGCGCAGCGGATCGCTTGTTGGACGACTTGCATGAACGATTTTTCGGCTCCGTTACAGATCAAACTCGGGGAGGAAACACAAAACAGACAACAAAAAGTGATATTTACAAACGAATTGCACGTCGCGGCTGTAGAATCGGTCAAGTTCGGGGCATGTAACAAACAATCAAGAATTTGATGTGTGTCGAACAAATTTCAACTTTATGCGAAAGTTTTCGTCTATCGAATATTTACATATTTATAATATGAAAAAACCCCGAGTAGGATTATAGATAATTTTTAATGAAACAATATTGATAAAAATTTTGCGTTTCGAATGACAACTACTACTACTTCATTGACTAAAGAATAGTATAATTCTGGAGAAAGAGATACAGATGTTTGTATAAGATCTCAATTGTCAAGAAGTTCCTGTGACAAATCTAAATTCGAACCGAACCTCTTCCATATACAGTATTTGATATACTACATTGTTGAATAATTTGATAAGTGGCTATTTGTAAGTTTTATTTGAAGAGAATACCTGAGTATTGAATTTGCTGATTTCTAAGGGCTCTAAAAAATTCTATTTAGAACCCTTATTCTCCCTATTCAGTATCTCAAAGTTTGAGCTTAATAAGTGGTTCTCATTAATTAAATTATTTGCATAATTAGAGTCTAACTTTTTAGTCGTATTTTCCCATAAAATACATACTATTGCAGTGTATTGAAGAAAAACAGTCAGCTGCGGGAGTAGTTTTTCTATCCGTTTTAGACCTCCTAGACCACGATTTTTTTTCTCTCGGTATATATTGGTATCTCCAGCAGGTCCCATCGAGTTAAATGAGCTAAAATTTGGTACCTGGGATTGTTTTCGCTGAAGAACGAAACTTTCAAAATTTGGTTAAATTTTTGCAACAGCCGCCATGTTTACGTAGAAATTTATTGTTTTTTCGTGGTTTTTGAAAAATTGTCGAACTCCACAGCTTCTGCAGATTGAGTTTAGAGGGTGGAAGTTAGGTACGTATATTGAGTTTATTATGACTTGTAACGTGTCAATTCCCCGCTTAACCGCCGCCACTGAATTCTAAAATCAAAATACCATGTTTCACAGAAGAATAGAATCGCGCAGTTCGGATGACATGCGTATAACGAAAATCTCGAGATAGCTTCGAATTAACAGGTACAAGATCGTTCTTTCTTTTAGCAGATGGTTGTTGAAGATACCAGATCATTAATTGTTAAAATTATAGTCAATATCTATTAAACGAATAGTTTATTAAAATTTATTAAGTATCTGTGGCGTCTGATTGACGGTAAGTTATGAGAAGAAATATAATTATTTCGTATTAATGCATTATCTTGAAAATATGAATTGATTCCTCATTTCATTTTTCCGCCATTTCATTTTTTTTTCATTTATCTATATTATCTTATTTATCTTTCAATATTGAAATAATCATCTCCCATTTCTTAATTTAAAATATTTTTACTTTATTTGCTTATTTCATTCTCTCAATTTGACACAAGATTTTTGTAGGCTAACGATGGCAAATTTCACATGGTCATATCTTATGTTCAGTTTAATGTTGGAACATATACTGTCTTTCTTAGCATCTTTGATTGATAAAAATCTAAATGTTAATTTGAATTGGCCATCGATACCCTACAGATATTCTTGGAAAATATTAAGTTTGAGATTGTATGTTGATTTGCCCCGAATTATTTTAGCCACCTTGTCTGGAGTTTGAAAAAGGAAACCACGTTGTCTGGAGTTTAAAATTTACCTTACCTTACCTGGAGCTAATATTCACATTACCTGGAGCTAATATCTACCTTATCTGGAGCTACCACGAAACTAGGTACAAAGGGCAGAAGTCAAGAGTACAATCCACCTAAAGAAGAATATCAAACGTCGATGGAAAATTAAATAAAAAACAAAAAGATAAGTCTTATTCTATGTAAATGAAAACAGTAAATACCTACATTTTACCTTGTTGTTGAGAACAAACCAGAACCAATATATGTTTAACCAATCTCCCTGCTAGCTCGGGCATAAATATATGTTAAAAGGGAGAGTGGTTACAGACTCAAAATTTTTTTGGTTTCAACTCTTTTTCTCAACCGCACTGCATCTCGTGATGACTATTCCTTTCGAATTGCATCTCGATCAGTACAGGATGCACTTCTCGAATTGCGAATTTTTTTTCACGATAGAGAGTTGAAATTTGGTACGTGGATTATGTTGATGTTGAGGTACGATTTTCTGGCATTGCACATTTCGATTACCACTTCTTAAGTTCAGTTAGAAAACTGAAAATTTTTCAGTTGATATTAGAAAGGTGCTATTTGGGGATTTCAAATGTTTAATTAATGTAAATTTTTTTCCGTAAGTTTTCATGGATTTTACATGCAGTATTCTGAATTATTTGGAGATTATAAATAAGTTAACCGTGAAGATAAAGACAAAATATCAAGAATGATACTTTATGATCGTATTACACATAAGACATTTGGAACAAGCTTGTTACTCTATAATTCTCAGTTGTATGACCGAAACTAGCGACACAACTGATATTAGATAATTAGTCCATATTTTTTGATCGTCCCAATAATCTATACCACGTAAATATCAATGTCATCTAAATAACAACAAAGAGCTCGTATTTAATTAATATAATAATATTTGATGTTTTGTCGGTTCTTGCTTTTGTTCTTTTTAAACGAAAAATAATGGGCAATAACCAGCGAAATATCATCTAGAACCACTTGAAAGTCCAAACGGTGACACAGTGAATTTGACCTGTCGTAAAACCGGCACATATGTATATCCCTTTCATCGTCCGAACAAACGCCATGGAATGTAACATACTGAAACTAGAATAATTCATCAAAATCACGAGCTACATTTTAAGCAGAACGGCGATTATGGTTATGTTCTGAATGTTTTGCTCTATAAAAGGCAACAATGACATTGTCATTTATATGGTTGTACTACGATATGAATATGGCATACTTGTCACAGTTGTTGGCGGTCAGATTACTGACTTTATTAGTAAGCTTGCGTGTGTCGTGGCTTGGGCTACATATCTGTAAAGTACCGCAATTTATTCTTTCCATAACACAATAACATCGGACAAAAAAGTAAACCTCTCTCCAAGAATTTAAAGAAATTGGCATACTGAGCTCTAGTTCTATTCATAAAAAGGTAGAATGGGAATATTTGAAATGCGAAGATATATTTTTATTCTTCGAGGATTTAATATCATAAAGAGGCAAAGATTCTAAGTTTGGATGTAGGAGATAATTTCCGTGACTACTGATCCGCTTTCAAAAATTCTTTCAGGGTGGAAATAGGCTATATATTAACCCGTTAAAATGAAAGGGCGTGGCGACCCATTTTGAAACTGAAGTCGACTAGAAGACGGCTGTGTGAATGCGTTTTTTAACGAGTTATTTAAATGCTTTCCATAGAAAAGTTATAAAATACTAGAGTCGATCGCGTGAAATTCAATTTGTGCATTAACCTCAACATATAGATATGTTGTAGTTGACTTTTTCATTGGCCTTTCTGCTGTCTATAACTTTTTTTTCTAGAAAGTAATCAAATATATTCTAACGTTAAGGCAGCGTTAGTGAAAAGACATAGTTCCTAAAAAGCGAATTCGGTCGACCGTTTTTTCGTCGACTCAAGTTGCAAAACTGGTCGCCACAAAAATTTTCATTTATTTAGCGGGATAATATGCAGCCTATTTCCACTCTGAAAGACCATTCTAAATATTGGTAACAGAATTTTTTAAATCGGATGAGTAGTTTCGAGGAATACCTCCTATAAATAATATCGGGATAATTTAAGTAGGTAATGTTAAATTTTTATCAAAATAAATTTGCTTATTAGGAAATTGTATGTAGATGATAGTTGCTTTTCTCACAACTGTTTGAACAAGTAGTTTAGATTGTATTTTTGCAAAAAAAAATAAAATTAGTTTTGGCTTCAGCGGGTAGGGTAACAAGGAGGGCGAGGAGCAAGGCGCGCAAAACTCACCGTACGTGACCGGAATAATAATAATAATAATAATAATAAAAAGTTGTCTTCATTGCCAGAAAAAAGTGATAGAGGCGAAGTCTAGCTAAAGGTACCCACTTAACCTCTAAGTTAGAAATAAGTTAACATATAACAAAATACTAACAAAATACTAAATGATAGAACAAGAATAATGAAAAAATAAAGATAAAAAGGTATTTATACAAATAAGCAGAAAGCTGCAGGGGACAAGATTCGTGATAATACAAGTACAAAATAAATATAACAATCTCAGAATCCGTTAAGATCAATCAAATCTGGTTGCATAATAGTAATGCCTTATTCATACGCTTAAATTTAGTCACACTGCCCGCCTTTCAGGGCCGGCCTAAGGGGTGTGCAAAGTATGCAGCCGCACACTCAAACCTCTTGGAGGGGCATTAAATTGACCAATTTTTGTAAAAAAAAATAATAAATTTATATATATATATATATATATATATATGTATATATATATATATATATATATATGTTCGTATGTATGTGCTCATGTATTTTAGCGTTGTTTACACGATAACGGGCGCAATTTTGAAGCAATAGGGTTGAAAGTTTGTAAATAGGTAGTTTTGTATGATATCTTGAACGGGATTGGTTCGAATTGGTTGGGGGTTGACCCCCTGGGGGAAGAAATAAATCTTGTTTACATGATAAAGAGCGTAATTTTGGAGCAATAGGATTGAAAGTTTATGAGTAGTTAGTTTCTTTTGATATTTTGACTGGAATAGGTTTTAATGCGAATTGGTTGTGAGGTTGACCCCCCAGGGAAATAATCTTGTTTACACGATAGAAGGCGCAATTTTGGTGCCATAGGGTTGAAACTTTGTAGGTAGGTAGTTTCGTACGATATCTTGAATGCTATTTATTTCAATATAAATTGGTTGGAGGGTTGACCCCCCGGAGGAGGAAACCAATCTTGTTCACACGATAAAGGGCGCAATTTTTTAGAAATAGAGTACGTAGTTTCGTATACCTTGGATGTGATTGGTTTTAATACGAATTGGTTGGGGGGTTGATCCCCCGGGGAGGAAATAAATATTTTTTACACATTAGAGGTCGCATTTTTTCAAAATTTGGAAAATTTTCAAACTGGATACTTTATGAAAACCTGCTCTTCTAATGCGCCTTGCTGCGATAGAGTTTTTTTCTTCGTTTCTATGAAGCGTACACACCATATATGAAAGCATCCATCCATCGCTCATTTGTGAAGTTAGTGGTAATTTCATATTACATTTCCAGTATTGAAGATATGAGTTACATAGTAATATGAAAGTATTGAACAAGCTCGTCTCCATTTTTTGGATAATTAATTTTATTTCATTAACATTCAATATGGTTTTTGTTTTAGTTTTGGAATTTTTTCCATCATGTTTTACAATTATTCCAATACACAGTCCTCTTTGTTTTTTGTACTTCCTTTTTTTCTATAATTCAATTTTTAAGTCTCTGAAAATTATTGTACCTACCTAAACTTCTTCCGAATTTCTTCTCACATTTCCATTCACAAATTTTTCGGGTATATTCTCTTATTTCCACTAGTGTAGCTACGTTAGTTCTTGTTTGATTATTAGCAGCTTTTCACTTCGCAATCCTGGTTATTAAAATGGGTGCAATTAGCAAAGTTGGACCTAGGACCAAGATAGTTTCATGACTTTATGATGCTTGACACCAAGAATTCAATTTCATATATCTATATATACCTAGGTATTTATTCTAAGAGTAATTGCAGTATAAGCATAAAAATAATTGCAACGTTACCTAGAGTTAAGATTTCATTAGTTTGTTTGACATAATAGTGGTACAAGGAAGAGTACTGAATATATCAAGTCAAGCAATAATGAATCAAATTGTCATACATAAGTTTAATGTTCTACAAGGCGCAAAAGTGCACAAAAACTGTGTTTCTGCACCTTAAATTTCAAAAAATTCCATACCCCTCAGACCCCCCGGCAGGGGCATAAAATTTGAGTCTAGCACACTTTCAATTTTCGCCTTAGGCCGGCCCTGCCGCCTTTAGCTCCAGAGGAATGGTATTGTAAACGCGAACAGCATTTATGTTAGTAATTTTTTTTTTGAACTGCATTTTTACTTCTCATTGAATTTAGTTGATTATCATTCTGTGTTAGTTTTAAAGTCATATTTCCACGCGGGCGCCGCACAGCTAATATTTTATAAATTCCATTTCGAAATCATGTTTAGGAAACTTTTGAAAACTTAAAGCATTTATATTACCGATGCCAAGAAAGAGAATTTGGAAATAAATCTAGAAAACATTTTTTTTTGTAACTTCATTAGTTTCAGAGCTATTATGAAAGAACTTGACCCTGTTTATTCTTACTGTCAGTATAACTACATAAGACATTTCAATTTAGAAATTTTGACTAACAATCTTCAAAATGATCTACGAATATTGAAATAAACTGAATTAATCAAGACTTTTAATTATTAATCTAACTTACCATCCGGATTTAATACTGACACGAGATAAGCAAATATTCATGACCACAAATTTCAGGAAAGCAAAACGAAATCGATATTGAACCACTTGGCGAATAAAATTCACGCAAGAACATACACTTTGCTTGAAGCGAATTAGTTTCGTTTTTATCACCGATACGAGTTTTATGATCAGCATTTAATATAAAATACGATATAGATATTCTTAATTTTTACGAGTG
Organism: Cynegetis impunctata; assembly: GCA_030704885.1. Classification (NCBI taxonomy): domain Eukaryota; kingdom Metazoa; phylum Arthropoda; class Insecta; order Coleoptera; family Coccinellidae; genus Cynegetis; species Cynegetis impunctata. The sequence continues at coordinate 83,919 of JARQZK010001594.1, forward strand.
AAGTTTCAATTATGGCTAGAAGCTAAAACGAAATGAAGGAAGGCACCGATAAAATCACATTAAAATTTTCATATTTCGTACAGATCAGTTATTTTTTAAACTAACTTCATTCGACAGATCTTCATATCTAATTGACTCTTAAACCGGCAATATTCGTTAATAAATGTCATAGTCAGTAGTTTAACAGGCCAAATAACGGAACTGAGGATAAATTGAATTAAACTTCAAAACTGTGGAGCAGCAAGCATTGTAATAGTAGAACACTTCAGGACTTATGAAACAGTATGTATGTTTAAATATCAAATATATATATATATATATATATATATATATATATATATATATATATATATATATATATATATATATATATATATATATATATATATATATATTTACATATATATATATATATATATATATATATATATATATATATATATATCATTATATATATATTTATATATATATATATATATATATATATATATATATATATATATATATATATATCTTTCATCTCAAGGTTCTCAATATTAATACTAATGGACGCAAACACTTTTGAATTTTGATAAACTCATCTGCAAAGTCCTTCTTTACCTCTTTCCCACTCTTGCTTTCTGCTTTCCTACTAGTTTTGATGTTTTGTTAGTCTCGTTGGCGTGCTCTAGTACAGCGGTCGCCAAACTTTTTGACCTCACGGACCAGTTAATTCATAATTTAAATCCCGCGGACCACTAATAGGATTTTTTAAGTGTTAAATATATTTATAAAAAAAATTGTGATCAAAGAACACATAAAATGTACCTAGTTAATAAAATGAAACTATTGATAGTAACCAAGTTATGAAAGCTTTATTAATAAACCATAATAAAATAAACAAAAAATTGTACAAACAAAACAATTAAAAGATGGTTTAAATATACCAAACTTTTAGCGTTATACATTCCTAGTGTGATGGATGTTCCTGCTTACTTGAAATAAGATTATGGATATTTGGATCCAATGTTGTTACTGCAAGACGGAGAACTGCATTTATTTCAAGCCGAGATCGGTACCGTGTTTTGATGACTGTGACAGATGAAAAGGTCTTTTCACATAAATAAGTGAATTGAATCAGAATTTTCATCGCCTGTGCACTAAGCAAAGGGTATTCACTTTTTATGGAAAGCCAAAACTGAAGTCTTGATAAGGATGAACGAAATTTAAATTTGAGAGTTTCGTCGGACGATAGGTCGATGAGGCTTTCTTTTAGATGCATGCTTAACTTACTATCCTGAATGTTCGCTGCAAACGGATCTATTATCCACATATTACCATGTCTGGGATCTTCATTCTTTGGGTAATAACGAGTAAAAGATTCTGTAAGTGATTCCAAGTGCTTTTAAACTAGGGTTACCACTTGCTGGTTAACAACACTATCCTTCATGTATTCATCAAAATTAGAAAACATTTGCAGATCGTCTTCAACCAACCGCATTTGCCACAGTAAAATTTTCTTTTGAAACGCATCCATTTTACTTCGTTGTGTGAACACGTCCTTAAGTTGTCCTTGCAAAGATATGTTTAGTTCATTTAACAGGGAAAAAATATCTGCCAGGTATGCAAGCTTTGCTAACCATTCATTGTCAAACAAGCATTTTTGCAATTTCGGATTATTAACCCTGACAGTTACAATCCCCAAATTTTTGGGGAATTGAATCATGTTTTAATGCATCTTAAAACAAAACTTAATATGATATGTAAGTATATTCCACATTTTTCTGCGGACCAGCGAAATTTTCTCGCGGACCACCACTTTGGCAACCGCTGCTCTAGTATGTATATTCACTCATTTTTCAAGATCTGACGTTGGAGGGGAATTAATTCCTAATCGGTCTACTTAAATCATTCCCAAAATGTTAGTCTTAACCCAAGAAGAATTTCTGACAAAGCCAAGTTACTACCAAACTGAATTTTACAGTTTAATTCAATTCAATAACAAATTCTCATAGCTGACAGGTATATTATATAATTAAATATACAGGGCTATTCAAATTCGAGTATATGCATGGGGATTTCGATAACGGTTAGAGATAGAGCGATGGTTAAATGGGGGCAAAGTAGCATATTTCAGAGGTCAGTTATATGGATAAAAAAAATCTAATCTAGCTCCTTTAGTTCTGGAGTTATATAGGAAAAATCGAAAATTTCGAAATCCTTTTCTTGCCTATATCTTTTTATTTAATAAATTGTTTTCAAAACAATTCTCACTTTGCCATTGCCACTTTTTGTAGGCTATCTAAATATCTGAATAAAAATTATATACAGGGTGTCGCATAAATAGGGCCACCCTCAACTTTCAATTTTCAAATACGGACCTGTATTTTTTATTGCATTTTTTTGAATGCCAAGAGTCATGTTTTATATTCACGTAGTATTTTCATCTGAATTACAGAGTGTTCTGGAAATATTGAACTATTACCAGTAAAATTTCAACATTTTTTTAAAAATTCAGCTCTAATTAAAAAAATATCATAGGATAAGGTATAAAATGCCTAGGATTTGGAAGATAATCAACATTATTCGACGAAGAATGTCTTCTTCAAGAATTCAACCACATTTCAGTTCACGCAACCCATGATCAATGTACGAAAATGCGAAATTCTTCCTAGTACGTGTATGTGCATATAATCATTGCCCAAACAAAAAAACGTTCGACTTTCCGAACTACCTACATTTTTCAGCAAATTTATGGGCATTCTGTTGCTATATACAACAATTATGATTAAACTATTTGAATTCTCATAGTATGCTTTGGAAAATAAATATTTAGTTCACCTCACTTGTCATTATTTTGACAGTTTCTTGGAAATTATCGTTGGTATTTAATGAAAAATCTGTTAGTACTGAAAATGGGTTTCCCCATAGAGCAGAAAAGAGATATGATTAACGTTTTCTACAGAAATAATAGGAGCATTCGTCTTTCCGCTTGACATTTTCTTATGGGGTACACTAAAAAATAGAATATATCAAAACGAAATTGAAAATATAGAAGATTTAAGAATTAAATCATGAACGCTTTCGCATCACTACGCCGAAGAGATATTTTCAGAGCGAATAATAACTTAAAAAAACGACTCCGTAAATGTCTGAAACGAGAAGATCGTCAATTCAAACATTTATTTCGATTACGATTACTTATAATGACTTATTTCAATTCTAGATAATAGCTAAACATGTTCTTGTGCGATAAGTTATAAAATATAAAAACCTATATGATCCATAATATGTATCAATGTGATCAATAATGTTTGTGACAGATTATGTTTGTGAGTTCTCAGCAGAATACATACAACAGATCTTCCTCATACCTACTGAGGTGAATCGACATGGGGATCAATAATTATTCTACCAATGCTACATTATGGTAAAGAAATAAAATGTCTCTCGGGAATGTTGATTTTATTCTATGGTTATTCCGAACAAGTAGTGAGACTAGATAATCTGGAAATTCTGAAATTGATTTTTCTTAAGGAATCAATTTGTCTGATTCACCTCTCATTCTCTGATATTATTCAATTAGAGTTGTTATGGAATTAAAAAATGATGAGATATCACTAGTATCAGTTCAATATTCCCAAAACACTGATTTATATAAAAATAAAACGCCAATATGAAACATATATAGGTAGTTCGAAAAGTGAGTAACAATAAGATATTTCCAAATTGGTGTCTGGAGTATGAAGATTTCTATTGGAAGATTATTTTGTTTGGGCATTGATTATATCCACATACATGTACGTACTGAGAAGAATTTCACATTTTCGTACATTGATCATGGGTTGCGTGAACTGAAATGTGGTTGAATTCTTGAAGAAGACATTTTTCGTCGAATAATGTTGATTATCTTCCAAATCCTAGGCATTTTATACCTTATTCTATGATATTTTTTTAATTAGAGCTGAATTTTTAAAAAAATGTTGAAATTTTACTGTTAATAGTTCAAAATTTCCAGAACACTCTGTAATTTAGATGAAAATACTACGTCAATATGAAACATGACTCTTGGCATTCAAAAAAATGCAATAAAAAATACAGGTCCGTATTTGAAAATTGAAAGTTGAGGGTGGCCCAATTTATACGACACCCTGTATATAATTTCTATTCTGATATTTAGATAGCCTACAAAAAGTGGCAATGGCAAAGTGACAATTGTTTTGAGAACAACTCATTAAATAAAAAGATATAGGCAAAAAAAGGATTTCGAAATTTTCGATTTTTCCTATATAACTCCAGAACTAAAGGAGCTAGATCAGATTTTTTTTATCCATATAACTGACCTCTGAAATATGCTACTTTGCCCCCATTTAACCATCGCTCTATCTCTTACCGTTATCGAAATCCCCATGCATATACTCGAATTTGAATAGCCCTGTATATATATATATATATATATATATATATATATATTATAATATATATATATGTTCAGAAAGATTTCCGCGGTCGGAAGAAAACTTGGTTCTCGGGATGAACCGCGTAAAAGATTTGAAAAATCTCGACGTTTCGGCTCCTTTTGCGAAGCCATCTTCAGGAGAATTAGAAGAAAAAATTATTCAGATACGTGGCCTCAATCTGCCTACTCCACGAATCGAATTAGGAGGAATCGGAAATAATACGATTGCGTGGTCTCAACCTGCCTACTCCACCAACCGTACTACTTCCTGTCAACTCTGAAGTCTCAACCTGCCTACTCTTCAGAGTCAACTGACGGGCCGATCGTCGCGTGGCCGTATTTATAGGGAAGGGGGGCGGGTACTCCATTGACGTAGTTAATGACGTAGTATTGACGTCAATGGGGTATTCACGCACGGTGTCAGTGCGGGATGCACTCCGATTGGGTGTGACACGGCGAACACTGAGAAGCGGCTTCCATGCTGATGGGAGTCTGTGACTGTCATCTCTGGTGTTCAAACAATTTGGACGTTTTTCTATTCGAAATGTTCCATGAAAATGTTGGCACCATTTTCATGGAACATTTCGAAACACAAGCTCTCTCGTCATTCGACCTTAAACCATCATGCTGGCTACGTTATGTAGACGATGTCTTTGCGATCTGGCCCCATGGCGGAGACTCGTTGCTCCACTTCTTGAATCATTTGAATGGCATACATCCAAGTATCCAATTCACAATGGAAGTGGAAAACGATGGGTCTCTGCCATTCCTCGATGTCATGATCAAAAAACTTCCATCCCAAGGCTTCTCCTATTCAGTTTATCGTAAACCCACCCATACAAACCGTTATCTGAACGCCCAGTCTCACCACCATCCCTCTCAACTTAACTCTGTAGTTAATACCCTAATCTACCGCTCCATTCGACTATCTGACGACGAACACCGTGAATCAGAACTCAAGACTCTAAAACATATATTATTACAGAACGGTTACAACACATATCAAATCAACAAGAACATACGCAAACACACAAACATCACCCCACCTGTACCACGTTCCAATCCCACTGACCAAGAATCTACACCTAAATTATTCCTTCCTTACATCGAAGGAGTAACAGATAAGATCGCAAGATCTCTCAAAAACACAAACATCAAAACAATATTCACCACCCAACAAAAACTCTCCCATCTGGTCAGATCCGTCAAGGATAAAATTCCCAACGAAAATCACGGTGTTTATGAGATTCCCTGTTCCAATTGTCCTCGTTCTTATATAGGACAAACGAACCGACGAATTCAGGTCCGTGCCAAGGAACATTCACTTTCAGTAAGACATTCAGATATCACCAACGCCCTTTCCCAACATCACACCCAAACAGGCCACATTATCGATTTCCCCAATACAAGAACTATTGCTCCCGTCCGATCTTTCAAATCCCGAATTTTTCGTGAAGCTGTAGAAATAGAAAAACGTCCAAATTGTTTGAACACCAGAGATGACAGTCACAGACTCCCATCAGCATGGAAGCCGCTTCTCAGTGTTCGCCGTGTCACACCCAATCGGAGTGCATCTGACACCGTGCGTGAATACCCCATTGATGTCAATACTACGTCAATAACTACGTCAATAGAGTACCCGCCCCCCTTCCCTATAAATACGGCCACGCGACGATCGGCCCGTCAGTTGACTCTGAAGAGTAGGCAGGTTGAGACTTCAGAGTTGACAGGAAGCAGTACGGTTGGTGGAGTAGGCAGTTTGAGACCACGCAATCGTATTATTTCCGATTCCTCCTAATTCGATTTGTGGAGTAGGCAGATTGAGGCCACGTATCTGAATTATTTTCCCTTGTAATTCTCCTGAAGATGGCTTCGCAAAAGGAGCCGAAACGTCGAGATTTTTCAAATCTTTTACGCGCTTCATCCCGAGAACCAAGTTTTTCATATATATATATATATATATATATATATATATATATATATATATATATATATATATATATATATATATATATATATATATATATATATATCTATCCAATTACCTAGTGTATTACATACATCAAAGACAGTTTACTGTAAAAATAAGATATTAATTTCTGGGAAAATTGCCTCTTTTCGAAACGCATGAACCGTGCGGGGAATGGAATGAATTAAAGCAATTTACATTCATGAATATCGTCGAGACCTACCCCACACTTTCTTCATGAATATATTATAGTTCAGGTCGGTAGAAAAATGGTGAACAAGTTTATAAGCAAATGGTTCTCCTACAGACATGTTAATGTTTAATCAGTTACAACGATTCTCAAACGAAACCATATTGAAATACAATGGGCAGTAGGCTTCACTTTTTATTGCTGATGCAAATTGGGAAGGCAAGAAAGGGACATCAATCTCGACAATCGGGAGATAGAGATTATCCTGCTACAGGTCCCTGTGTGAGAAGTGTGCTTGAAGTATGATCGATTTGGCTATTCAGTAGGAGACCGGAATGCTTGTATTCATTTATCTCTAATTATTCTGAAAAAATAAGTTTAATTCCCTTCAATATTTTATAATCAAAATTGAATGTGTGATTTTCTTGAATTGAATGGTTTGCATAATGTGAATCCGACAATTAACAAAGCTACGTTTGTGTTCTGAAATTCTAGTTAGAAAACTTCTGAAAGTTCTACCAGTGTAAAACTTATCACAATCACCACAATTAATTTTATAAACTCCTGATTTATTATCTTTATTAACTTTGGATTTATTATTTTTTATATGATTTCCTTAACTATTACCGGTACGATAAGCAATGTTAATGTTGTGCTTAGATAAGAGAGATTTAAGTTTTCTACTTGAATTTCCGAATTCCTTTACTAAAAATAATATCAAATATAACAGCCTCACTTTCATCGGAACATATATATATATATATATATATATATATATATATATATATATATATATATATATATATATATACATATATATATATAGATATATATATATATATATATATATATATATATATATATATATATATATATATATATATATATATATATATATATATATATATATATATATATATATATATATATATATATATATATATATATATATATATATATATATATATATATATATATATATATATATACAGTGGCGTAGATAGCTATATTAATATGACTTTGTGTAAAATTCCATAAGTTTTTCGTCTAAAGTTTTATTTGTTGATAAAAATAATCTTTCATGTAGTACAAAATAAGCAGAAAAATTTTTTTTTGTCTTGACATCACCTTGACGAATTAAATATTTCTTCCACACTTTCAAGTAATGAGAACAGCGGGTGTGGCAGTAAGACATTTTGGATAGAGCTCGTCAGTTTTGATGAATTTATCAGCTGCTTTGTCTACTTCGTATAAATCATGCTTGAAAAACACCGAAAATCTCTTTAATATATTTAGTCTAGTCAAGGAGGCCTCGGTAGCCCAGCGGTGAGGTGTATGGCTTCTGATCAAAGGATCATGGGTTCAAATCCCACCTTGCTCTTGAGTGTAGTGTATGTCCGGAATTTAGTGGTTCAAAAAATAATCTGTTGGGTAATTTCAAGTCCATTGACCGTTCGGAACCAGCGTTAAACTGTAGATCCCTGGAGTTAATAAAAATAGTCTAGTCAACAAGTGCTTTTTTGCTCAACCTTTTTCAGCTGTTTCGGAAAAATGAAAGTAAAGTGTTTGATTTGTAACATGTAGATGTTTTTTGAGAAAACTAAAAATTCGCTAGCGAAAATTGCGAAAGTCATAAACAATATACTCACTGAAAAAAGGGAAATCCGGAAATAATAGAAATTTTTCTATTAGTTATGCAATAGTTAATTAACAATTTTTTGGTGCTTGAACATGAATATTGTGATAACTGTTCATGTATAGATCTGGGATTTTTTCATTCTTGGAGCTATCAAAGTAAATCCCTGTTGAAAAAATAAAAAATTTCAATTTTTCAATTTTTTATTAACAATTTGCCTAGTTTTGCAAAATCAAAATGAAATTTTTTTTATGAATTTGATGATCCGTTTTTTATCATCGGCTAAGCTACATGGAAATGGTTGTTTTCAATGTGCTATTGTTTAAAAAATTGTTATGAATAAATGCGTTGTTTATGAGAGAATCAGGAAAAAAAGTTATGATTAGAGTGTTTAATTTTACAACTAAGTAAATTGTTAGTAAAAAGCTGAAAAATCGAATTTTTTAACGGGGATCTATTCTGAGGTCTTTCGAAACTAGCTCCAAAAAAGGAAAAACAAAGGAAAAACATATCAGATTCATAGTTTAACAGTTCCAATGTTCTTGTTCAAGCGGCAAAAAACTAAAAATTGTTCATTTAGGTACCTATCCAGTAAGAACCTGAGATTTTTCATTCCTTAATTTCCATATTTAATATAGTTAAATAATGTTTATTGTTGAAGTGTCCAAAATAGGCGTGACTTTCGCAAGACAGATTACCTGTTTTCTGCCGTATTTTTACCCCTCTGAGAAAATTAAAAATATTTATCCTACAGTTCCTGGAGTCAGAAATTTCTTATAGAAAATTTCCTTGTCTTTTTGTATCTTCATTTAGATATCAAAATATCAATTTTTTTGAGATATTTGTAAAAACCAACTATTTTCTTTTTCTTTCAGTATATTGTTTATCACTTTTACAATTTTCGCGAAAAGAACTCAATTTTTTTCAAATATTATCTACATGCTATTTGCTCATATACTTCCGAGACTGATGAAAAAAGTTGAACACAAAAGTACTTGTAAACTAGACTGTATTCTCATGATTAGTAAATCTTTCTCCAAGATTCATGATGTAGAAGTCCAGCCATCGCAAGAAAATTTTTACTAACTCGACAATTTTTATTAACTTCAAAATATTATGGAGCAATTAAATAGACAATCAAATCTAAAACTTAGTCCTATTTTCCAAAGAGCTCATATTTCGATACCTACTCCACATTAAAAAATATTCGAAATATTAAAAATTGATTGAAAATCTTCTATGAGCAGAAGTCACGCTCCTCGAATGTGAACAGGAATTTAATCGGTCACTAGAACCAAAAAACGTGTTTGAAAGAGCTCAAATGGCTGAAATGGAAAATTTTATGTACGAAGGAAGAAGTTAACCAAAACCTCATCGCACTTCTTCTCTTTCTAAATTTTTTACTACCTATTCTATTGAACAAAACTGCTTTAGATACAATACTACACCATTAAACAAAAGCTCGAGCACTTTTGTTTGATAGTAAGTATAGTATACAATTTAGAAAGAGAAGTGCGTGGAGATTTTGATTGACTTCTTCCTTTCGAAATGAAAATTTTCAATTAGAGCCATTTGAACTTTTTAACCAATTGTTTGCTCATAGTGACCGATTTAACTTACTAATTCAACATTGAATAAAATATGCACAAAACTACTAGTTACTTTATAATGTTAAAATTCTGTTCATTCCTGATTGGTCGGCCTGTTCGAAGCGCGGAAATTATACAATACTCAATTGCACAGCCGTCACAAAAACATATCTAGGTATTATAATTGCACATACATAATAGCAGAAGAGGTGCTAGTGCTTAGCAAATTTCATGTAAAGGTACTTAAATACGTACATAGATACGAAGACTTTTATTCAGTTCTATTATAATTATCGTAGGCTCATGGGGGGGGATTGATCCCCTTGATCCCCCCCCTATCTACGCCACTGATATATATATATATATATATATATATATATATATATATATATATATATATATATATATATATGTATATATATATATATATATATATATATATATATATATATATATATATATATATATATATATATATATATATATATATATATATATATATATATATATATATATATATATATATGACGAGTATCGTGGTCTAGGGGGTCTATCACTGATAAAAAATACTCACGCACCTGGCTGCTTTCCTTAGATTCACAGCAATAGTATGCATTTTATGGAAAAATATGTCTAAAAAGATACCATTAACTGTCGTCAGGTAGAAATATAGGTGACAAGAGTATGTCGGTATAGAGTTCCAATCACTTTCACTACGGATGTTAAACAAAAAAAATATTCTATATCCAATTAGCAGAAAATATTATAATTAATTATTTTATTCTACACCTCTTCGTGAATAACGATTTTCCGATGACTAAATGTTTGCACTCAGAACTGTGATTTATTTTATTTTTCACTTGTATATTATTTGTTGATTTTACCTTAGATACGGTTGCTATAAATACACTCATTATGCCCTAGGGCGTAATGAGCGGGCATAATGGATCATAACGCCCGCTAATTGTACGAGGAAAAATGAAGCAACTTCCATTGATTAAATACTTCATAATCCTTGTCGTATACGACTCTGGATTTCTCCGGCAATGAATTATTCGCAGCTTTGGCTGCATTTTCTATGATATTCTTGGGTAAATTCATTTTCATTTCTATTATTTCTATAAGACTACACAAAGAAAGCAGCAATGACATTCACTAAATATGATGACAAAAATATTCACAAACGTCAAAATATCAACAAATGACATGCCTACTATGAGAAGAAAAATGGAAAGTATAGGAGCAATGAACCGATTTTAAAATCGATTTTTCATTATAATAAAATAATTTTTTCGTAAAAAATAAAATCTTGTATGCACCACGTGCGTTACTAGATCCTAACGTTCATCGGGCAACATAGGATCTATATAACGCACTTGGTACATAGATAACTATTATATACTAAGCTGGATGTTTCGAATGAACAATGTTTCTCTACTATGATACCATAAGGGATGAGCACATAGCGGATACAACACGGTAATCGACAGTTGAATTCGAATAGATGCCAAATATCGATTCGAACCAGTTTTCAATAGAGTTATTGCCTCGAGATATTTCAAGTTTGTCTTCAATTATCGATAGCTGTATTTCAGTTTTTTTTACGTTATAAATATCTCAAGTATTCTTTATTGAGTGAGAACCATAGATTAATTATAATCAGAAAATTTAATCTCATGGAGCAGGTTTGGCAAACTCGCTTTCTCCGTGCAGGTGCTATATAACGCATGTAGCACAGTTATACAGTAAAATAATGGAATTGGTATCTTAGATCGATAAGATATTCTTAGTCGTTTTTCCCCCTTTTACCATCATATGAAAGCATGGAGGATATAATAATAATAATAATAACAATAAACCTCTTTATTTCCGAATATCACATGGATTACATATTATATTATACAACAACCCACAGAGAATCGAAAATGACGTCACAAATGAGTACAACCCTCTAACATAAACATTGTAACTGTTTTATCCTCATTTCCCCTTTACTCCAGATATTCATTCAGTGAGTATGGTTCCAATGAGATTAGCATGTCTTTAACTTTTTCCTTAAATTCCTTCATACGATTTATTTTCTTCGTTTCATCTGGGAGCTTGTTGAAGATTTTTATACATCTGTAGAATGGATGTTTCTCTATAAGAGAGAGTTTATGTTGGGGATAATGAATATCATTGCTTCTAGTTGGATATGTATGACTTGATGTAAGAGCAGTAAATTTTTCTTTATTTTTCATTAAAAATATTAGGCATTCATACACATAAACTCCATATACCGTCATAATTTTGTTTTTTTAAAATATTCCTCTGCATGACTCCTTTTGTCCCATTTTATACATTATTCTAATAACTCTTTTCTGTATTTTAAAAATTTCTTCCACTCTACCTGCAGCTCCCCAAAAAATTATGCCATATCGAAGGATAGACTCAAAGTTGGCAAAATAAACAATCTTTTGTACATCCTCGTCCAAGTAATTTCGTGTTGACCTAATGGCAAAGCATATTTTTACATGTATACTCAATATGCTGCCTCTATGAAAAACATTGGTCAACATAAACTCCTAGAAATTTAACAGCATCATCTATTTCAACTCTACATTCATTAATCTGTACCGAGTGTGCAGATTCTTTTTTGGATTTGTTACTTTTAAAAAGAGTAGCCATAGTTTTCTCTTCATTCAAAATGAGCTTATTCCTATTCATCCACTTTTTGATTTTTTCAAAAGTTTCTCCCGTTATTTTTTCGACCTCTTCTAAAGTTTCAGCTCCAACTATGAGACTTGTATCATCTGCAAAAGATGTTATCCAAGCTGGAACGCTTTCTGCGCAGTCGTTTACATCAATCAAAACTAAAATAAACAGGATGGGGCCTAACACACTACCTTATGGTACTCCTTTTTCGCTGATCTCAATTTTAGATTTTACCTCTACTCCCTGTTTAGAAAGTGCCACCCTCTGGTTTCTTCCTGAGAGGTACGATTTAAACCAACACAAAGCTTTATTTCGAACACCCATAATTTCTAATTTATTCAGAATATATTCTCTACATAGGCAATCATATGCTTTTGTAAGGTCTAAAAATAGCCCCAATGCACTTTTTCCCTCTTCAATTAAATGAATCAATGTTTCTGTGAACTGATATATGGCAGTTCGTGTAGATTTGCCTTTTAAATATCCATGTTGTGTATCTGACAAGAGTTTCCAGTCATTTATAAATTTATATATATATATATATATATATATATATATATATATATATATACATATATATATATATATATATATATATATATATATATATATATATATATATATATATATATATATATATATATACATATATACATATATATATATATATATATATATATATATAAATATATATATATATATATATATATATATATATATATATATATATATATATATATATACATCCCGCATAGATTCGAACAGAAAAAAATATCTTAAATCCTGCTAGAAGATATTCCTAGTACAAGTTTAATAAAATTGTAATACAAAATTCAGTTGGCAGTGGAAACAAAGGCAACACGCGATTTTATAATAAATGTTCAATATGGCGGCCACCTTCTTCAATACAAAGGTCAATTCGACGAAAAAAATTGAAATACATCCTTGTTAAAACGTGTCTATTTTATGTAAAGTTTCAAGTCTTCTCACGGCAAACGGTACATTTTCGTATATAAATAAATTGGGTCCAATCAACTTATTTTGACATCTACTATACGTGGTATTATATATATATATATATATATATATATATATATATATATATGTATATATATATATATATACATATATATATATATATATTATATATATATATATATATATATATACATATATATATATATATATATATATATATATAATATATATGTATATATATATATATATATATATATATATATATATATATATATATATATGTTCAGAAAGATTTCCGCGGTCGGAAGTATTTGAAAAGCTTGGTTCACGGAATGAACACGCGGTTCATTCCGTGAACCAAGCTTTTCATATATATATATATATATATATATATATATATATATATATATATATATATATATATATATATATATATATATATATATAAGGAGCAAACTGGAAATAAAATAATGGATTGCAATAACGTTGGATAAAGAATGACTTATCCAAAACAACTTGAGATACTGTGACAATTTTTACGTAGGAATGCTTCACAATTCAATGAGGAGACATATGTCATATTTGGTTATTTTTTCCTACAGTCACATCAAAACGGCGAACCATCGGGATGTACATATTATATGTTATATCAATTGAGCCTTGGAAATGAGAGATTCTAGCTCAAAAAAAATTAGGGAAAGAGAGCGCAGAATCACACTGATTTTTAGCTCGATGTATTTTCGACGCTCAAGATCTTTTTTTTCTCAGTGATGACATACAGGCCCATATCAAGAGTTTCGGTGACCCAAGGCACCCGATATTTTAGTGCCCCTATAATATTTTATATTTATCTGAAATGAATAGATGTGAAATGATACCTTTTTCATTCATGAAACTGAATAACAATTCAAATATTCAACAAAAATATAATAATAATGAAAACAATTAAATTTCAAACTTAACTTTTCAACAGTAATTGAAAACAATTTTGGAAAAATGGTACTCAGTAAGATACAAAAATCAGAAAATAACCTAAAAATGTTGTTTTCTTGATTTTAGTTAGGCACATATCACCTAAGGGGTCATCGAAAATGAATAATAAGCTGTTTTAAATCGAATATATTTCAGTGTTTCCTGAAAAATTGAAATATTTTTGTGTTTTATAAACTTTCCAAATATTCCGCATGAAAATTTCATCACCTTAAGACTGGCGTAATGCCCCCTGAAGCCGCTGCCCCAAGGCACGTTCCTCGCGTGCCTTGTCTTTAAGATGGTCCTGATGACACTTAACACAACGCAAAATAAACTATATATGTAAGATTTTTAGCTTCAAAGGCTTTGAAAAGAATGAAATGTTTTCAAATGCGTTTTGTTGAAAATAATTGTAACATTATCAGATAATGACGAGAGGTTATAAATCCAACTAAAAGTTTATAAATTATTCTGTATGAAGATTGTACCTATACCCTGAAAAAGGAAATCGCATTTATGTACAGTTTATCTCATACACTTCCATGTACATCGAATTGATTGTGATGTATGAATAATTATATATATATATATATATATATATATATATATATATATATATATATATATATATATATATATATATATATATATATATATATATATATATATATATATATATGTTTGTGTTTTTCGACAATTTGTATTGCTATCGATCTTTTTTTATTTATACCCTCTTAAGCACTTGCTAAATATCGCAAGAATTAATAAACCAACATATAAATTCAAAAATCCGGACACTACTGCGTAGCAGTATAAAACGCCTCGGCGCTTGTGCATGTCGTAATGCCTGATAAGTCTATCGCAGATCATTTTTCCTCATGGTGACTATATCGGGAAATTTATAGTATTTGAGATATAATCAAAAATTTGAGTGAAATTCATAATTTTTACAAATTTTTTTATTTCTAAGTGGCGCCACGTAAATATTTTTTGAATGTATTATATAAATTAAAACACTACACATTAAATGCTCATTTTATTTCATAATTGTAAACATCGATTTAAGTTTAAGATTTATAGATAGCACCACATGTGCATGGGCAAAAAAATCTAAAAAACGCTACAATTTTTTTTATTCTTCGTGGGGAAAAGTTTTTGAAAACACTTTTCTTATGAAATCATATGTGTTTTATCGAGATCCGTTAGAATTTTTAAAATCGGACCAGCTACTAACTTTTTGTCGTGATACTATAACCCCTTAGCTTCGCCTCGGGGTAAAAATTGCACGAAAAAATGATACTTAAATAATTATAAATATATTGAATGTGATCGATCAATCAGCAGATGTGTTCTAATCAATAATAAATATGTTTATTGAAGTTTTTTCTCAAATTCATGGAGCAAACATATCGTTCATTAAACTCAATAATTAAATATTTACCTGAGGTACCTTCTCAACCAAATTATTTGAATTTGCCTAGTAAAGAAATCTCTATCAGATGAAACCCATTTACAAAGCGGGTTAAGGTCGTTGTACCCGAGCAGGAGCACACGTTAGAGCCTCTACACTCTACAGTCTGGGACGACTTACAGAATTACTCGTAAATAAGTTTTATGTGATGGGGAAAATTATTTTTGAAGCACTCCGTACGTTTACATTACATGAATATGTATGTATATGCAAACGTGTCGAGAAATTAAATATCTGAGAGTTGGATCTCAGCGAGGTGCACACACAGGCCTTGCTATATTTACTCTTCGTTAATTCCTTCGGTAAAGGGATTACATCTACATACAAGAAATTTCAAATGTATACGAAGTCGGAGAAAACTGAAAAATTGGCTGGGGCAATATTTGACAATTTTAATTTTTTTGCTATTTTACGAGCTTTGTTTTTTGAAATAACCTTGACGTTAAGTTCTCGAATGTACTATGAAAACATCAGCGGATGCATATTTGTTGTGAACGAAGTTTTCCAGTTGGTTTTAATCGTATTGCGCTCCAGGGCCGGATTTACCAATAGGCTGGAGTAAGCTGCAGCCTATAGGTCTCCACCACTCAAGGAGCCCCCGCCAAAATTTGAAATTTGTAGAGAAAAAATTTTGGAATAATTATGTGCTACGATGACTGTTGCAAATTTGAATGAACGAATTATAGTCTACACGGAATTCGATATTATGAGGGAAATTGACTATCTAGAAAAATTATAATTTGGTATAATAATTTTTGTTAGTATTGAGCATTAAATCATTAATAAATATATTTTACTAGTACAAGCATAGTAACTACAGGGCGCTCTATGCAAGCCTGAGTTCAAGTAGAATAGACCAATATATTGTACATTTCGAATTAATAAAGTTCAAGATATGCAAAATCATAAATACAAAGTTTTTTAAAGAAAATCCATTAATTTAGTTAACGGTGATGAAATTTCTAATATAACACTAATTTCTCTATTATATCACTTTAATGTGAACACGTACACCTGAGGAACTTCGATACTTTTAAATCTAGAAATTCCATTTTTTTTTGCATCATACATATACTATATAAATTTAACAATCTATGACAAGCAATCATACTAAAGTATAAAAATCATAAAAATCACATGATAGCGAACCGTGAAATTTCGGGATTTCCGTCCCCTGAACGAGGCCCCCACGACTTCTCAGCCTATAGGCCCCAAAAAAGTAAATCCGGCACTATTGCGCTCTATCGATATTCAACAGTGAAGAGAGGGAGAAATTTCTCCGTTTAATACCTCCTGGAGTACAATTTACGAGATTTTTTTTCGAGGGCTGACATATATATAATTTTTTCCGTTACATATTGATGTCTACAGCAGCTTCCATCCGACCTCTGATGATATCCGGGGTTGTTTTCTAGGTAGACCGAAATTTCAAAATTTAGTCATATTCGGTCAACATTTTGTCATTTCTAAAGTTTGGGAAAGAGAGTGGCGGGGAGATACTAGAAAATCAGTCTTCTATTATTTTTTAGAGGGCGTATAGATCTAAAAAAACTCAACTTTCGAGGGATTTTTGCACACCAAACGCCCTCAAATTCAATTATAGGGGTTGTAACGTGTAAATTCTTCACTTAATTGCCGCCACTGAATTCTACACCGAAATACCGTGATTCAAGCTATCAACCGATACGTCACTTTTGTTTCCTCTATGATTAATGACTTGCGTACAATGAGCGTCTTATTTGCACGTGCGCGTATTACATCTCTCTTTTCCCAAGTATCGGTTGAAGATACCACATCGTTAGATATTAAAATTATATTCATATCTATTGAACGAATATTTTATTAAAGTTTATTAAAATTTATTAAGTATCTGTGGCGTCCGATAGACGGTAAGTTATGAGAAGAAATATAATTATTTCGTATTGATGCATTATCTTGAAAATCTGAATTGATTCCTTGTTTCATTTTTCCGCCATTTCATTTTTTTTCATTTATCTATATTAAATTATTCATCTTTCAATATTGAAATAATCATCCTACATTTCTTAATTTAAAATATTTTTAATTTATTTGCTTATTTCATTCTCTCAATTTGACACAAGATAGGCTAACGATGGCAAATTTCACGTGGTCATTCTTATGTTGTTTAATGTTGGAACATATACTGTCTTTCTTAGCATCTTTGCTTGAGATAAATCTAAATGTTAATTTGAATTGGCCATCGATACCCTACAGATATTCTTGGAAAATATTAAGTTTGAGATTGTATGTTAATTTGCCCCGAATTATTTTAGTCACCTTGGCTGGAGTTTAAAAGATCACCTTGGCTGGAGTTTAAAAGATCACCTTGGCTAGAGTTTAAAAACCACCTCATCTGGAGTTAAAAACCACCTTGTCTGGAGCTAACATTCACCTTGTCTGGAGCTAAAATTCACCTTGGCTGGAACATATAACTAAAGCTACTATGAAACCACATCTGGAGCTACTAAGAAACTAGGGACAAAGATAGGGCAGAAGTCAAGAGTACAATCCACCTAGGAAAAAATCTAAGACGTCGATAGAAAATTAAATTAAAAAAAAGAACAGATAAGTCTCATTCTATGTAATAAGAAAATAGTAAATACCTCCATTTTATCTTGTTGTTATTACTGAGAACAAACTAGAACCCATATATGTTTAACCAATCTCCCTGCTAGCTCGGGCATAAATATATCTCAAAAGGGAGAGTGGTTACAGGGTGAAAATCTATACGTGTATTAGGTTGATGCTGAGGAAGTGTCTTTTGGAGGTATAAACTTTTCTCAAACTGACTCCATTTTTATGTACAAATTTCCTCCTCTCCAAAACTTCTGCACACTGAGTTAGAGGGTGAAATTTGGTAGTTGATTGAGTTGATATTAAGCCAGAATCCTTTGTGGAATTAAATAATTTTTTGTACAGATTTGATCTACTTTGGTAAACGTGCTGTACGTTCGAATCACATCTGGACCTGCTTCGTACTTAATACGCGGTGCACTTCGGAGGTAGGGTTAACCAGTATGATTTTATTCATTTTTTTCTCACTCCTCGTATCTTAGTTACCTTTGTGACGGAGCTTCGCTTCTTACGCGTTCTTATTGATATGAGTGGATTATAAATTGTCCATAAATAAATTGTGTATTTACTGATCTATGGCTATTGGAAATTATCCACAAATTAATTGATTAATTAAAAGATTGAATGGAATTGGCATTTACTTGGTAAAAGTTCATATTCATAACTTTATAAAGAAATAAAAAACTAACTTTTCACAGGTTGAAATAAAAATCTCTTGAGTAAATGCGTTTCGTCATAACATTGACTTCATCTCGTACGAGATGAAGTCAATGTTATGACGATGAAGATTTTTATTTCAACCTGTGAAAAGTTAGTTTTTTATTTCTTTATAAAGTTATTAATGAAAAGCCTCAACGTCTAATCCCGAAACATACCCATTCTTACCATCACCACGAAGACTCTGTGCACTCTATATACAACTCTGTGCACTCTATATACCACTCTGTGCACTCTATATACCACTAGTTTAACCTTATGAACTTGAACTACAACAATTTAACTATGCTCTTAGATCTGCAGAAAACGAACGCTAGAAATATGTGAATAGTTTTTCTGCAATTCTTATCGCTGTCTGATTGCACTTCTAGTGCATTTAGTGCATTTTCCATTCATTATTCAATTATAAAGAATATACTTGACATTTTTTTCTCAATTAAGACCTGCTCTGATAGCTTCATATAAATTCTGTTAACCACGGAGAGGAACCCAGGGCCGGTTATTTGTAAAATTCATTTTGTTAACGCATTCTAAAGATTTATTTTGTTACTTATGAATACGAGAATAATTATTCTCATTAATATTAACATAAGTAATATTCCTGAATGTATTGACTGGAAAAATGATTCATCAAATTTATAGGAATTTTCGAATTTTTTGTACATTATCCTTATTATTATCGTTATTATTATCATTATCGAATATTTTTTTTTATTTTTCACTTGTATATTATATGTTTATTTCACCTTGGATACGGTTGCTATAAACACACTCATTATGCCCTAGGCCATAACGCCCGCATTTGCGGGCACAATGGATCATAACGCCCGCTAATTGTACGATGATTAAATACTTCATAATCCTTGTCGTATACGACTCTGGATTTCTCCGGCAATTAATTATTCGCAGCTTTGGCTGCATTTTCTATGATATTCTTGGGTAAATTCATTTTCATTTCCATTATTTCTATAAGACTACACAAAGAAAGCAGCAATGACATTCACTAAATATGATGACAAATATATTCACAAACGTCAAAATATCAACAAATAACATGCCTACTATGAGAAGGAAAATGGAAAGTATAGGAGCAATGAACCGATTTTAAAATTGTTATATCCCTAAATATCATAATTAGTACTAAGCACGCCAACAGTGCCATAATTGTATGTGCGGCTATAAAAGGGAGCGAACAAGCGGAGGACTCCCTTTCTCACAAACGTCAAAATATCAACAAATGACATGCCTACTATGAGAAGGAAAATGGATAGGAGCGATGAACCGATTTTAAAATCGCTTTTTCATTATAATAAAATAATTTTTTCGTGAAAAATAAAATCTTGTATGCACCACGTGCTTTACTAGATCCTTACGCCCATCGGGCAACATTCATCCCTCGGGCCATAGGCTCTCGGGGGCGTAAGGATCTATATAACGCACTTGGTACATAAATAACTATCAAACTCACTAGGGACCAACAGATTAACGCCGGTTCCGAACGGCCAATGGGCTTGTAAACTATGTACATTACCTAACTATTTAAATTGTTTGAACCACTGAAATAGACATACACAACCATTCATACCTAACCCGGGTTTCGAACCCAGCACACCTGCTTCACAGATGGTTACTCCTTTGAATTGAAAAAAATATTTATCGAATGCATAGAATGACATATGTTCCTAAACTAAAGTTGGTTCACAAATCTTTGTATTTTAGATATGCTGAACGAGGAGTCACAGAAACAAGCACAAGTTATTAACCGACTATTTAAAAACCTCTAGGTTTTAATCAAGGGTCCAAATATTTTTCGAATCATTATAAAATGAAGAATATCAACAGTAGTACTCGTGGCAGAATCAGATTTTAAAACAAAATTTCTACAATGTTGAATTTGATTGAACGATACACAAATTATCCTGTATATACATCACGTAATGTCAACTGAGCGGCTCTTTTGAAGAAAATGGTAAATTTTCAATCTATTCAAATTATTAAAATCAACTATTAACGGGTAATTATCAAATATTACGCCAATCAATCTGTCAAAGCAGTTTTACCGCACATAAATTCCAGGCAAGATGGCCCGACCTTGATAATCCTTGAAAGAGAAATTTAAATCTAACAATCGTTCAACTCGCCGAATCTATTTTAAACTTTGATAATGAAAAATTTGTTCATATTACCATAAAGGTTTAGGAGTATAGTGTTATCTCGGTAATCCGAACATATTGCAGCGGGGGATGTTCTGATTACAGAAAGTATTAGAAGAATTGTTGTTGGAGGGATCCACCAATATGAATGTACATAACTATCTTTATTTATTTAATATTTGTTCACATATTTCTTACGGCTTGAAGTACTTACTTAGACCAAATAAGGATTCGATCTTTGCAATATATATATATATATATATATATATATATATATATATATATATATATATATATATATATATATATATATATATATATATATATATATATATATATATATATATATATATATATATATGTATTTATATATATATATTTATATATATGTATATTTATATATTTATATATATATATATATCAGTGGCGGCTCGTGAGGTTTTGGTTTGAGGAGGCTACAAGAGGTGTTGAAAATACACCATAGGCGAAAATTTTTAGGATTTCAAGGTCAATATAATTTAAAGAAAATCAAAGTAAAACAAGCACCCTAAGCTATTAATTTGTTTTCACTTTCGAGTGTCTACCTTGAGACCTACAACTCCTATTTACAATATTCACAAAAATTCTTCTCAGCCAATTAATCAATTCATCTATTCATCAAATTTTTTCTTTCACATAATAGGTACCTACCTACCTACTTAACGAATTTTTTAACAGCTGGTGAGAGCAAATAAAAAGTTATTATATATTTTTGAAGATTAGCGGGATTCTGCGATCTTTAACGTTAGCAAAATGATCTATAATATCCTCATAAAATTTTTTGTCTTTCGCCAAAAGTTTTACCAATTCCTTTTCAATAGACAACAAACTAATATTTTTCAAACGATCCTGGCTCATTGAATTTCGTAAATAAGTTTTAATTCTCTTAAAAGTGGAAAACGAGCGCTCTACGGAAGCTGATGTCACCGGGATAGAAACAATTAGACATAAGAGTTTATAAACTTGGGGTAATTCTTGATTCCAATCATTATCAAAAAGATATTTAATAGTCCTCACATGATTTTCATTTTGCCCCAAAATTTCATTGTCATTATAAACAACACACAGTTCACTTTTTTATGGCCACCTTATCAAAAAAAGTGTATTTTTGACATAAATTTTCCAAAAGGTTATCTGGAAAATTAGCCGAAAATCCGGTAAACAAATTTTTATTGAGTAAGTCGAAGAAATGCAGTTTATTCAAATCAGAGAACCTTATTTCTATTTGACCCCTAATAGTATCCAAAATTTCATAAAATATTTGCTTATAGTGAAGCTCCATATCTGCGTAACTGAATTTCTTTCGTTTTGGGCTAAATTGAGTCGTATCATCAGTAGTTTGAAATACAGAAAATAGTTTTTTAAAATAAACTTCTGCACGAAATTCTGAAATTTTTTCCAAAAGAAACTTGAGCCGATTTCGTGAGTAAATTACATCTGAAAACTTGTGCTGTAAGATTTGAAAAACTATTTCTGTTTGTTCAAAAATTAATTTAAAGATGTTTAAAAAATATATAAATTCCTTATCTTGTAAGTAAGATATTAATCCGCGTGCTGTATTTAAAGTTACTTTATCGGTGAAAAATTCCTCACTTTCAACTAGGTATAAAATTAAATCCTCAAATCCTAAGCGGCCCCAAACAGAGACATTTTCACTAGTAAAAAGTAAACACTGCCAACAAAATAATTTATTTTTTACCTGTGATCCGGTTAGGCAAGGATGTCTCTCATAATGTATTAAAACCGCGGTTTTGTTTTCTGTTACGCTGCACCAAATTGTTTAATTCAGGGGTAGGTTTTTTTTGTTTTTATCAAAACCTTATCCTCATAACTTAGGGCACTAAAGTTATGGGATAACAAATATTCCACTTAGTCACCATTGAAATTTTTGAAATTAATTTCAGTAATCAAACTGATTTTAAAACAATACGCGTAACGCGAGCAGATTCCGGCGTCCATTATTCAGACAGTACGAATTAGGATCAAACTACGATTCTATCAACGACTTTACTCGATGTCAGGGAGATTCTATAGTTGTGATTGGTCGACATTTTATAAGACTGGACTTTATCGGTGTTGCCATGTACATGTGTTTTGGTTTTCTATTTCAATGAAGTATTCATTCGGAGTATTTGTTTTTGAGTGGTGTGAGTTTGCTTTTCTGTGGCAGGCATAATGAACGTTGAGAATATACCTTTCTAAGCTTTCCGCAGCGTTGCCACAAATCTTGAAATGAATGAAATGCAGTAAATGTAAATACCTTCTATCTTAATTAATAAATTATATTATATAATGTAGGTTGAAAGGAAAGTAGGTGCATAAAATAATATGATTTTGATTAATATGAATATGCTGAATGCTGACTATTCAATATAATATATATATTAGTGATACACGGAATATTATTGAGGAGGCTTAGCCTCCTTAGCCTCCTTTGACTAGCCGCCCCTGATATATATATATATATATATATATATATATATATATATATATATATATATATATATATATATATATATATATATTAAGAGGTGGTCCAGAATTATATACATGAATTTCTAGAGGTGGTAGTACGTCCAAAAATACGGGTAAGTACTTATTTATGTACAATTTTTTTCAATAGTAAATAATTGTTGGAGGGATCCACCAATATGAATGTACATAACTATCTTTATTTATTTAATATTTGTTTACATATTTCTCACGGCTTGAAGTACTTACTTAGACCAAATAAGGATTCGATCGTTGCAATATATATATATATACAGTGGCGCACCCAGGGGGGGAGCCATGGGGCTGCAGCCCCCCCCCCCGAGATTTAAAAGAGGAATTCAAAACAATTGAGATTACCTACTAAGATAATAATTGTAAAATGAGCTCATCTTCTACTATGAAATGAGCCCACTGTTCACTATCAGTCAACCATAAGATCTATTGTGATTTACCGAGGTGGTCCAGAATTATATACATGAATTTCTAGAGGTGGTAGTACGTCCAAAAATACGGGTAAGTACTTATTTATGTACCATTTTTTTTCAATAGTAAATAATGAGGATGATACAACCAGGGGTAAATTGAAATTGCCATTTTTTAAATAAATTCCAAACTGTTTTGATTAAGAAGTTCATATTTTAGGAATGATTGTGAAACATTAGTATAATTAATTTTATTTCACCACCTATCTAATCCCCTATGAATATAAGATAGTTTTGAATGATGGTTTTACGCGGAAAAGATACTCTTGTAGCATTTCGATGAATATCGCCGTTTTGGCTATTTGAACTATAAGGTAAGCGGGCATTTTACTGTTATTATTATATTTCTCAATATATCAAGTAGATTGTAGAATCTCTGGATCATTATGAACTCTTAAATCATGTTTGGAAGATACTTGAAAAATAGGATTTTCAATTTACCCCCCTTATTATTTCCTTTTGGGAAAGTGTTCATGAAGAATCCCCCTTATTTTTGGACTTACTATCACCTCTAATGATTGTTTAAAATTGTTTTCCATCCTGTATATACTGGTTCAGTATTGTCACTCTGAAATCTACAATTTTTTCATTGAGAATAAATTAAAAGAAGGATTAATTATGAAACGCATAAATTATTTCGATACGATTTTTTCCGTATTTTAACCCAAATAGCTCAAACTGCCCTAGTTCCAGGAAATACTTTAAAATCTTGATTATCTTGTATTATGATTGCCGAGAAAGAAATAATTCAAGTAAAATATATCCAAAGTACCTACTACAAGGTAGATCTACCACGAAATGATATTTTGTTATGAACGAGCTAATTATACCTAATACTCACAAACATAATTATTCTGTTTCATCTTATTACTTCAAAGTTTCGATTGCCGAGAAAAATAATTCAGGTAACATATACCCAAAGCACTACAAGATAGATTTACCGCGATATGATACTTTGTTATAACGAGCTAATTATAATCCTCACAAACATAATTATTTTGTTTCATCTTATTACTTTAATGTAGGCATTAAACTTCTTATTCGAATTTAAATTTAAGTCTGCAATTGACTCATAGCATAAACAAATTGCTATGCTGAAGCTTTCAAGTCCAGAAAACATATCAAGAAGAACATTAAAACTGCCACTTTCAAATTCAAGTAATTTGATCCGATTTTCAATCCGATGGATTATTTCAGGATTCCAAAAAATCAATTTTATTTTTATTGTTCTCAATTGTTTTAATAATAATAAACGAAAGTATGATTTACATGTTGACATAATTTTAAGTGAGTATTGTATCTTTTTACAATGCATTAAACTTCTGCACAAAAAAAAAAAATAGAAATAAAAATTTTAAATGTTTTAGAAAGTATTTAGATCATTATGATAAATTATAGTATCTACTTTTTATTTT
The DNA here is from genome assembly GCA_030704885.1 of Cynegetis impunctata. Classification (NCBI taxonomy): domain Eukaryota; kingdom Metazoa; phylum Arthropoda; class Insecta; order Coleoptera; family Coccinellidae; genus Cynegetis; species Cynegetis impunctata. The sequence goes on from JARQZK010001594.1 coordinate 109,750, forward strand.
TGCTACTAAAGCGTGTTTTCTTGATTTCTGTGAAGAAAAATTTATTTTCTTATTTTTTAGACTCAAAGCAGAATTAAAAGTAAAAGTAATCAAAAAATCTACTGTTGCTCCATGTTTAATCTGTAAAATTACCATACAGGTGTAGCTAATATAAAAAGGGCGAAAAAACATTTTTTCGTTGTTTTTCCGTCACATCTATGATTTGTAGCTATGTTTGATAGGATTCGTAAATAATAAACCAATATTTGACGAATCACAAATCAAAATAATAAGGCTATCAACTCTTCTGAAGCGCGTCCAATTGAAGAACATATACAGATATATTCAGGGGTCTATATACTGTAAGCGACATTGAAGTGAAAGATCCCGAAAAAACCACCGCAGTAGTTCGTTTCACGAAGCTACTTTCATCAAGGAAGACAATAAACTAGTATGAAATAACAGTTTTTCTAGAAAACTCTATGCCATTTTCAGTCAAGCGTATTATATTACCGTTTTCAGTAGTTTAGAGTTTTAGCGAAAGTAGTTGAATGTTGACTTCTTTGTTGTCACTAGTAAAAATAAACGTAACTGTTTACGGTTTCTGAACGGCGGAAAAACCGGACTGAAAAGGCATGCCCCAATAAATATATTTTTTTCAAATAACTAGTATTATCTTATCTCGAGGGAAATTAGGTATAATGATATACATTCGTACGGAACTTTCCATTCCACAATATTCGCATTTTGGAACTTGTTAAGAAGACTACTTTTTGTTGACAGCGAAATAAATCCCAGCCTAAATTCAGAACTAGTCACGTAATTATCAAAGAAATTCCGAGAATAGAATTGATAATGACTTAACGAAAATCAAGTGGCAGATACGGATTCTAAATTCTTAACAGATCAAGATTAAGAGTGAATTAACAAAATCCAAGAGGTGGCCCGAATGTTTCATTTGAATACTACATATTTAGAAAATTGAACGATTGCTTCTTCAGTGTAGAAGTTCATGATGATGACATAATTCCGATACATTTATTAGCAGGTTTTCACTTTGAAAACCTGCTTATTAAAATGGGTGCGATTAGCAAAGTTGGACCGAGGACCACTATAGTTTTTCCTTTCATGACTTTTGATGATGCTTGGCACCAAAAACTCAATTTCATATATCTATATATATATATATATATATATATATATATTTATAAATATTAATATATATATATTTATATATATATATATATATATATATATATATATATATATATATATATATATATATATATATATATATATATATTTATATATATATATATATATATATATATATATATATAATATATATATATATATATATATATATATATATATATATATATATATATCAGTGGCGGCTCGTGAGGTTTTGGTTTGAGGAGGCTACAAGAGGTGTTAAAAAATACACCATAGGCGAAAATTTTTAGGATTTCAAGGTCAACCGCCTTATAATTTAAAGAAAATCAAAGTAAAACAAGCACCCTAAGCTATTAATTTGTTTTCACTTTCAAGTGTCTACCTTGAGACCTACAACTCCTATTTACAATATTCACAAAAACTCTTCGCAGCCAATTAATCAATTCATCTATTCATCAAATTTTTTTTCTTTCACAGAATAGGTACCTACCTACCTACTTAACGAATTTGTTAACAGCTGGTGAGAGCAAATAAAAAGTTATTATATATTTTTGAAGATTAGCGGGATTCTGCGATCTTTAACGTTAGCAAAATGATCTATAATATCCTCATAAAATTTTTTGTCTTCCGCCAAAAGTTTTACCAATTCCTTTTCAATAGACAACAAACTAATATTTTTCAAACGATCCTGGCTCATTGAATTTCATAAATAAGTTTTAATTCTCTTAAGAGTGGAAAACGAGCGCTCTACGGAAGTCGATGTCACCGGGATAGAAACAATTAGACATAAGAGTTTATAAACTTGGGGTAAATCCTGATTCGAATCATTATCAAAAAGGTATTTAATAGTCCTCACATGATTTTCATTTTGCCCCAAAATTTCATTGTCTTTATAAACAACACACAGTTCACTTTTTATGGCCACCTTATCAAAATAAGTGTATTTTTGACATAAATTTTCCAAAAGGTTATCTGGAAAATTAGCCGAAAATCCGGTTAACAAATTTTTATTGAGTAAGTCGAAAAAATGCAGTTCTTTCAAATCAGAGAACCTTATTTCTATTTGACCCCTAATAGTATCCAAAATTTCATAAAATATTTGCTTATAGTGAAGCTCCATATCTGCGTAACTGAATTTCTTTCGTTTTGGGCTAAATTGAGTCGTATCATCAGTAGTTTGAAATACAGAAAATAGTTTTTTAAAATAAACTTCTGCACGAAATTCTGAAATTTTTTCCAAAAGAAACTTGACCGATTTCGTGAGTAAATTACATCTGAAAACTTGTGCTGTAAGATTTGAAAAACTATTTCTGTTTGTTCAAAAATTAATTTAAAGATGTAAAAAATATATAAATTCCTTATCTTGTAAGTAAGATATTAATCCGCGTGCTGTATTTAAAGTTTCTTTATCGGTGAAAAATTCCTCACCTTCAACTAGGTATAGAATTAAACCCTCAAATCCTAAGCGGCCCCAAACAGAGACATTTTCACTTGTAAAAAGTAAACACTGCCAAAAAAATAATTTATTTTTTACCTGTGATCCGGTTAGGCAGGGATGTCTCTCATAATTCCTTGTATTAAAACCGCGGTTTTGTTGTCTGTTACGCTGCACTAAATTGTTTAATTCAGGGGTAGGTCGCAATATTTTTATCAAAACTTTATCCTAATAACTTAGTGCACTAAAGTTATGGGATAACAAATATTCCACTAAGTCACCATTAAAATTTTTGAAATTAACTTCAGTAACTTAACTCATTTTAAAACAATACGCGAGCAATATAAGTAAACACGCTGCCATTAGTAACTACGATCACACTACGATTCATATGTATGTATGTATAAGCTTATATGTACCTATTTTAGCATTGTTTACACGATAAAGGGCGCAATTTTGAAGTAATAGGGTTGAAAGTTTGTAAATAGATAGTTTCGTATGATATCTTGAATGGGATTGATTTTGGATCGAATTGGTTGTGGGGTTGACCCCCTTGAGGCGAAAATAAATCTTGTTTCCACGACAGAAGACGCAATTTTATAGCAATAGGGTTGAAAGTTTGTAAGTACGTAGTTTCGTATGATATCTTGGATGCGATATGTTTTGGGACGAATTGTTTGGGGGGTTGACCCCCCGGGGAAAGATGTAAATCTTATTTACACGATAAAGGTTGCAATTTTAGAGTAATTGGGTTGAAAGTTTGTAAATTTATTTTCGAAAGCTATCTTGGATAGGGTTTTGTTTTGGTTTGAATTTGTTGGGGGGTTGACCCCCTGGGGGAAGAAATAAATCTTGTTTACATGATAAAGGGCGTAGTTTTGGAACAGTAGCATTGAAAGTTTGTGAGTAGGTAGTTTCTTATGATATATTGGATGGGATTGGTTTTGGTGGGAATTGGTTGGGCGTTGACCCCCAGGGGAGGCAGTAAATCTTGTTCACACGATAGAAGGCGCAAGTTTGGGACCATAGGGTTGAAACTTTGTAGGTAGGTAGTTTCGTATGATCTTTTTCATAGTATTTATTTGTATATGAATTGGTTGGGGGGTTGACCCCCCCGGAGGAGGCAATAAATCTTGTTTACGCGATGAAGAGCACAATTTCGTTGCAATAGGTTTGAAAGTTTGTAAGTACGTAGTTTCGTATGATATCTTGAATGTTTTGGGACGAATTGGTTGGGGGGTTGAGCCCCTAGTGAGGAAATCAATATTGTTTACACATTAGGGGGCGCAATTTTTTTTTGGATTTGGAACAGAAATCATAAATTAATGAATAGATTTTTAAACTGGATACGTTATGAAAACCTGCTTTTCAAATGCAGCTCGCTGCATTAGAGTTTTTCGAGTTATTCGCAGCATCTTACAATAGTGCAACTATATACAGCAATATTACAGCACTGCTTCAATTAATTACATACTCTGCTTTCATGGAAAAAACGAAAATTAATGCATTAGCCTCGGCATTAGCTAATGCGATGAAAATAATTAATTATATCCATTACGTTATTTCATATTGCACGGACAAATAACTATTGAACAAATGAGATAGAAAATATCTTCACAGATATTTGAAAAAATGTAAATGAAAATACTTTTTTCTGTTTATTTAACGAGTCTGTTGATATATTGCACTACATAGTTGAACTTTTATTCATGACAGATGTTTATCAGAATTTTTAAGGTGCGTTTCCAACGAAATTGCTGGCAATTTTATTGTTTCCAACTGTTTGCAATTTTCCAGAAAATCACCAACTCTTGTTCTTATTGTGTCTGCACCGAGTTGCCAACAATCTGAGAAACATTTTAGTTGATAACAAGCTGTCTCCACCATCGGGAATGTCTCCGACCGACGAGGATATTATGCAAATAGCCGCTGTATTTATTATTTTGTGCATGAAAATATGCAAGCAAAAATTATTGATTACGACCAGGCCTTGAAGGAAGAGAAGTACATGTATGAATTGAACTACTAAATAAATACTTTGAGAGAAGATGACAAGACTTTTTATCATTTTTCACTTTTTTTTCTCCCTGAAAAACTGTGCCGTCAAATTTCTCATTTTCCTTTGTATTTGCATGCATCCTTTTTTATATTTATAATTTTTTCATCAGTTCAGTCTCATAGTCCACTTTGTAAGTGATATAAATCAATTAACGTATCGGTTAAATCGTTCGACCACGTGAGAGACATGTTTCTGTTTCCAACAGATGTTTCCAACTGAAAGTGTACCCACAGAGCAAAATAATATCTGCAACAAGCGTATTCTTTTGATGTTTACCGCCTAAAACGGAAACACGGCTTCCAATATTTGTTTCCAACTTTTGTTGCTAACACGAGGTAATTACAGAATTTTTTGTCACCAACACGTGTTGACAACACAAAAAATGGCAATTTTTCTTTGATGGAGACCCAACATTATAATACACTCATCACAATATCATATACATTTCGTAATATACATATACATTCCAAGTTATCTTGATGAAAAATTTCAATGACATGAATATATTTCACTTACTAGTTAAAACTGATATATCGATTATACATCTTTTGGCATCGAATTAATTTGAATGAAAAATAGTACAGCGGACTGAATGAACTTATAAATATTTACTACATAAAGTGAACACAGAAACCTCTTCAATAATTCAAGAACAAAATTATCCAACAACTTTCCAAGGAAGCTGGTTATACGTATTCAGCAACGCAAAATCTGCATTCACAATCGAACGGTGAATTATAGAAATCGTCAAGTCACCCAGACTCAAAATCCGCATACAGCTGTTTCGATCTTATTAGATCTCACTCCGAGTCAATAAGCTGCAATGATCATTCTCATAACCTTCATAAAAGATACCTAATAAAAAAATGCAAATTGGCAGTGAACCTTTATTTGGTTATGTTTATTCATGAAATTATTAGTAACTGTGTCCTTATTAGACTTCATGTGAAGTTATTACAAAAAAGGCTATGAAAAGAGGGACATACCTACCTAATAAAACAATTCGAATAATTGAATAATGGAATTCACATAATTCCATGAGAATCAGATTAATATTTGACGTGTTTATTGAAAACCGAATAAGTCATCTCTGATAAAGACTGCGAAACAAGAAGAGTATAACAGTATTTCATTTTTTGGATTGATTGGGCCGATACTTGGTGTAAATTAATAATATCAAATATAACAGCCTCACTTTCATCGGAAATTCAAGTAAAAAACTTAAATCTCTCTTATCTAAGCACAACATTAACATTGCTTATCGTACCGGTAATAATTTAGGCAATCATATAAAAAATAATAAATCCAAAGTTCATAAAGATAATAAATCAGGAGTTTATAAAATTAATTGTGGTGACTGTGATGAGTTTTACATTGGTAGAATTTTCAGAAGTTTTCAAACTAGAATTTCAGAACACAAACGCAGCTTTGTTAATCAGAAGTCGGATTCACATTATGCAAGCCATTTAATCCAAGAAAATCACGCATTCAATTTTGATTTTAAATTATTAAATACTGAAAGTAAGAGAATTAAACTTAATTTTTTAGAATCATTACAGATAAATAAATACAAGCATTCCGGTCTCCTATTGAATAGCCAAATCGATCATACTTCAAGCTCCCTTCTTAATCTTTTCAAAATTACCGAACTACCTGGATAGGAGTTCAGAATTGGTTTTTCCTTTTCTAATAATTATTTGTAACCATCTTTCTATTTACCCCTTCTACACAATTTGTCATCTCTTTATTTCTTGTTTTCGATATAACAGAGAATCATAGTTATTTTGCCATTAGCATCTGAAGAAGGTGAAGTTCCACCGAAACGTGCGTCATGCATTTTCCCATCTTCTCCGAATGATGGGCTGTCCGAAAATTATGAATTTAATAACCTCAAATTGCGAATTACTTAAATAATATATCCCCTGCGGCGAACAGTCTTTCATTAGACGTAACAATATTATTCATTATGAGATTATAATTCCAAATTGTTAGGTAGTATACTGCATGGTGTATTAATTGCGACCATTCCAACGTATAATAAGTTCCACCACGTAGGTATGCCAGCATGTACCTATGTAGTCATTAACTCATTAATATTCAATTCAATTAGTCACTCTATGCAGAAGAATACCTTGTCGAAAAAAATATCGAATAATGAGTGTGCCAGTCATCGAAAGTGATATGAAACTCGCGATTACATGCCATTGTGATTGATGCTGAAAATTAAAATTACTGACGTTGCGCGGTATCTGAAGACGTGTTCTTCTTGTGTCAGGTATTATATGTCCTTTTTGAGAATCGACAACTAGAGATAGTTTCGCAAATTACAACCAGTTATTGAATAATAGTTACTGAAATTCATTCTGGCATTTTGAAGAACACACAAGTGTTCGTATTCAATTTTAGCCACGATATTAACAACTGATTATAACAGTGTCGACATAAGTAACTAAAAATTTAACAATCAATTAATGTAAAATATACTTGTCCACTATTGGGATCTGACATGTCAGCTGGCGAACTCTGATGGATGAAGTTTTTATTTCCAACGTCAACATATTATGCAATTGCATGTCAAGTTTTTGATTTCTTACAAATAAGGTCGCAATAGTGAATAATGGAAAGTGTTAATTTTGCAAAACGCAGAATCAGCAAGTCTAGAGAGTGTTGTGGCGTGAAAAATTGTAATTCTATAATATACAAATGCAAGTATTTGCTTTCATCGATTTCCGAAGCCAAACAAATATTTTTTATTGAGAGATAATCACTTTGGACAAAAGGATTGATTTATAGAAGGTATGGAAAATCAATCTGAATAGGAATCACACAACTCGAAGAATGACGGTGTGTTCATTGCATTTCACAAAATAATTGATTGAAACTCAGATTAGTTTCCATTATAAGATAATGAAAATTCCAAATGCTGCAGCCATAATATTTAAAATTGTTGGATCTGTGTTGCCTGAACATTTATTGGTATTATTATGAGCAATTTTTACAGTGATATGTGGTACGATAAATATGTCTTCTCCGATCTTAGAAGATGACAATTTCATGGAAGATTAAGTGAAATTATGGAGTAACAATTTTATGTTTATAATGGTTATTAGATTGAAGTTAATCATAAGAAGAATACACAAGGAACGGAAAAGTTTTTCTTTGTATATTTATTATCAATACGTCTTGAGTTACATTACGATTGATGGTGTTTTATTATGAAAACCACATTTGATTATATGAAACATTATGGTTTCTCATTGAATCCATGTATAATACCAAATGAATATTTTTCGTGAAATTTCAAATATATTTTGTCCAAAGGTCTTTCAGAAATAATTAAATATCGAATAATAAAAAAAACTTCACAGTTGGATGAAGAATCGTCAATAAAAAGTTGCGAAATATATTTATTGATAATTGCCCATCATATCTGGCCGATTATAAACTTCCTACATAAAAAAGCTCGAATTAATAGTTTCATATCACTTAAACAAATACAATTGATTTAGACTAGGTATTTTACAAATCGAATTAAATTATATCAAAAAAGATAAACAGAAAGCAGTAAAGTTGACGATACCAGGCCTCGAATTCTCTTAATTTTTTCCACATTTTATTATGAATTTGGACCTTTCCAGCCTATCACCTTGTCTGTATTTTCGCTGAAGTAAATTTTCACCTACGTATAGCTTCACACTTTCACTCGAAACTAACATTGTTATAGGAAAAACTCAAAAAACTTTCAAATCTCTCTCATATAACTCGTATTAAAAGTTGGTTTTGAGACGCCATGTTTTGACGTTATCACATAAGCTCCGCAACCATGTCAGATCCCAATAGTCAATGTCATATATCACATGAAGTGAACAAGGAAAATTCTTCAATAATTTAAAATTATTCAGCAGATTTCGCGTCGCTGAATACATATAACCAGCTCCATTGGTAGATTGTTTGATAATTTTAAATTATTTAACATTTTTTCTTGTTCACTTTATGTGACATACCTAACTAAAATATTTATAAGATATGTGTTAGGAATGTAAAATAAAGAAAAAGAATCTGTAAACTTTTCTGTGTCCCTTCTGGGCATACTACTCGATGTCTCTTTCTTAGTTAGACTTTGAGTAAGCTACAACGGTCATCTGTATTACGTGTTGCTGTATTCTTTTATCTTAGTTATTAAATAATCATACAAACTGTACTTCTTTATTCTTTGTGCTTTAAGTGTTTTCCACAAACTCAATAGGTTATTGGCCCAGTTATCGCGCAAAGCACAGGGAGAAGTATAAGTTCGCTGTTGATTTCCGAAAATAGCGTGATAAAGAAAACCGAAGCAGCAAAAAAAACAAAATGGACGCCGGCAATAGCTTCGTTCAACAAATAAGCAAGTTCAATGGCGATAATTATCATCAGTGGAGATTCCAAGTAAAGTGTGCTCTACGAGCTAGAGGTACTATCGATATAGCCACAGGAATACAGCCAATTCCCAAAACGGATGATGATAAAATCAACAAGTGGAACCAGAAAGTCGCCGCCGCCATGTGCATGATCACCAGTGCAATTGAACTTCCTCAGATTTGTTTGATCGAAAATTGCACAACATCCAAGGATGTGCTAGATAAACTAGATTCCATTTTCGACAGAAAATCAGAAACAAACAAAATGCTGGTACACGGAAGATTTTACCAGTGTGTTATGGAGCCAACTGAATCTATCGCACAGTTTATTGCGAAAATAGAGAGCCTGGCACAGCAAATCAAGGATTCTGGAGATACAATCAGTGACACAGCTATAACCACCAAAATCCTCAGCTCATTACCCATGAAGTTTGGAACTTTCAGGCAAGCTTGGCTCTCTCTAGACGAATCAAAACAGACGGTGAGAAACCTCACTACCAGATTGATTGACGAGGAGGCAAATATCTCTAAAGTTGAAGTTCAGCAAACCGCTCTTGTTAGCTCAACTGCAAAAAATACCAGATCTCAGAAAGGTTCCAAAGTTAGGTGCTACAATTGTAATAAAACTGGTCATTTTGCAAGAGACTGTCGACTGCCGAAGAAAAACAAAGATAAAGGCACCAGTTCGAACACACAAAATCAACGTGGAAGCGCCTTTAATGTAGAGAACGAGAAAATGGATGAATCCCTAGAAGTAGTGTTGGTTGACAATGACTCAACGTGGATATTGGACAGTGGTGCTTCACAGCATATGACACCCAATAGAGGTTTCTTCAAAACGTTCCAGAACATTGAAGAATTTGTTAAATTGGGAAACAATGACCAACTTCCTGTTAAAGGAATAGGGTCAATCGAAATGGAAAAATGGATTGATGGAAAGTGGTATCCCGGAACCATTGAAAACGTATGGTATGTCCCTGGTCTCCGAAGAAACCTATTCTCAGAAGGAGCTGTGACAAGGAAAGGTTTTTCAATAAACAAAAGCAAACATAATGCCCTAATAATCGAGTCGGGTGAAACGGTCGGTGTCGCAGTTCGCGATAATAACAATTTGTACAAATTACTGTGTCGAACAAAGACAAATTGCAACGAAGTGAACTCGGTAACAACTGGAAGTCTAAAACAGTGGCATGAGAGATTAGGACACATGAATATTAAAACTCTCAAAGAAATGTTCGCGGAAAACCCTGAAGGACTGAAATTAAATGACAGTAATGAATTCTTTTGTGAAGCTTGCGCATACGGTAAGCAACATAGGTGAACTCTGTCATACTGACGTTTGTGGTCCGATGAGCACAGAATCCATCGCTGGATCACGGTATTATGTCTTATTTAAAGATGACAGTTCGAACTATTGTGAGGTTAAGTTCTTAAAACACAAATCTGACGTGTATGGTGTATGAGTGTTTTCGAGACTATATCAACATGACACAAACGAAATTCGGTCACAAAATACAACGAGTGAGATCTGACAATGGAACTGAATATATAAACAAACACATGCTGGATCTATTTCGATCGAAGGGTATAATCTTGGAGCATACTGGTATTTATTCTCCTGAACAAAATGGGAAAAGTGAGCGAGAGAATAGAACCATAGTGGAGCAGGCAAGAGCCTTACTTTATACCAAAGACCTACCAAAAAGTTTATGGGCCGAAGCCATTAACACAGTGGTTTATCTCATGAATAGAACTAGAGACGTTGGGGGTAAGTCTCCATTAGAACTATGGAGTGGAAAGGCTCGGACATTGAACCACATCAGAACTTTTGGTTGTGAAGCTTATCTACTTACAGACAAAAGCCTCAGGAAGAAATTGGATAAGAAAAGCGAAAAACTACTCTTTATCGGGTACGATGGAAATTCTACCAATTACAGATTATTCAATCCTGCAACGAAACAGATAAAGATATCCCGTAATGTGATTTTCAACGAAAACAGCGCATTTACAACAAGGAAAAACACGCTGTTATTAAATATCGATTCCAGAGAAGAAATAGAAGATCAGACCGAGGATCAGACTGATTTAAATTTAAATCAAAATACCACGAGTGATCAATCTGAAATCGAAGAATCTCCAACTGGACTTGAAGATGCAGAGAATACCTCTTGCAAATACAACCTAAGGGCCAGAGGATCGATTCAAAAGCCACAAAAGCTGGGAGATTATGAAATGCAGAATGAGGTCAACATTGTTGAAATGGTCGAACCATCCACCTACGAAGAAGCTCTTCATAGCAGGGAAAGACAAAATTGGCAAAAAGCAATAGAAGAAGAGTTAGATTCCTTAGAATCCAACAAAACATGGGAGTATGTCGAATTACCTGAAGGAAAAACCACAATCGGCTGCAGGTGGGTCTTTAAATTGAAAAATATTTCCGATGGTCAAATTAAATTTAAAGCGAGGTTGTGTGCGAAAGGGTATTCTCAGATTAAGGATATAGACTTTAAAGAAACCTTTGCTCCCACAACACGCTATGACAGCATTCGCACTGTTTTAGCAATTGCTGCACAAAATCAAATGGAAATAACCCAATTTGATGTGAAAACGGCGTTCCTACATGGAGTAATACAAGAAGAAATATATATGGATCCACCAACAGGTATTTCTCTGAAACCAGGAAAAGTTTGTAAACTTAAAAAATCCCTGTATGGCCTAAAACAGTCCCCACGATGCTGGAACATCAAGTTCAATGAATTCATGGAAGAAATTGGTTTAAAACAGTGCAAAAGTGATGGCTGTATTTATAAAGGTCATATTGAAGAAGAACTTGTACTACTTATTTTATATGTAGATGATGGACTGTAAGAATAGAAGTGTGCTCATGAGAATTATCCAACTACTCGAAGGAAAATTCAAGATCACAAATCATGAACCAAACATATTTGTCGGATTAGAAATTAAATCGAGTCAGAATTCTTCATGTATATCAATAAGTATTAGCAAATATATTGCCCGAATTATTGATAAATTTGGCCTGGTTGATTGGAATGAGTTGAAAATACCAGCCGATCCTAATGTTTGTCTGACAGGTGAAGATCATGATCCACCACCGAACAATGTCCCCTACAGGGAGCTCGTTGGCTCATCGATTTTTGCCACCACTGCATGCAGACCAGACATTGCCTATATTACAAACATTCTGAGCAGATACATGAATACCCATAGGAATATCCATTGGAATGCTGCGAAACGAGTGGTTAAATATTTGAAAGCCACAATAAATCATGGCATAGTCTACAACCAATCCGAAGCCCTCACACTGGTTGGTTACTCAGATGCTGACTTCGCTAATGACTTGGAGAGCAGACGATCAACAACTGGCTACACATTCCTCATCAATGGCAGTGCGATTACCTGGAGATCGCAGAGGCAGCAGAATGTCACAACTTCCACAACAGAGGCTGAGTATGTGGCAGCATCCGAAGCTTGCAAGGAAGCGTTATGGTTGAGACAATTGTGTGGTGAAGTGTCAGGAACATGCCTTCCTGAAATAGTGCTGAATATTGACAATCAGAGTGCAATTAAACTTATTCAAAACCCAGTGTTTCATCACCGATCGAAACATATAGATATTAAGTACCATTTCATAAGAGATTTGGTTGCTTCTAATGTCATCTCGATAACCTATGTACACACAAAATTGCAGATTGCTGATATTTGTACCAAGGCTTTACCTTTGTCAACTCATTCTAAATTTAAGGAAATGATGAATTTAAAATCTTTAGATTAGTTGCTTTTTTTTAATGAAGTTTATCTGTTTTCATTTTATTGTTTACCAAGTTGACAGAATCTTTTCATGGGAGTGTTAGGAATGTAAAATAAAGAAAAAGAATCTGTAAACTTTTCTGTGTCCCTTCTGGGCATACTACTCGATGTCTCTTTCTTAGTTAGACTTTGAGTAAGCTACAACGGTCATCTGTATTACGTGTTGCTGTATTCTTTTATCTTAGTTATTAAATAATCATACAAACTGTACTTCTTTATTCTTTGTGCTTTAAGTGTTTTCCACAAACTCAATAATATGTAGACCAATTCAAAATATTCTTGTGTAGTTAATGGTGGAATCCGTCGTTACGATGTGATAATTGAACATGATGAACAAAAACAAAACTTGAATTTACTACGTTTATCATCAAAAAATACTCTGAAGAATATGAAACTGCGATTGGAATTTCGGTCACTAGAACATCATCGGGCAGGTTGAGTTAAGAACTGAATACAGAATTATAGATTTGACGCTTCAGTAGTTTTTTTCAAATTTGAATTATAAAATTGTTGAAATATTGTTTCCGAAAGCAGAATTTATGTAAAATTTCCAGGAATATTCTGATCAAATTTTATATATACTCCGTCTCTCCATATTCACATACAAACTTACATCGTTACATTATCAGAATATTTGTGGTTGAGCACCGAAACTTTTCTAGATACTCAAGAATAAAACTTGAATTTACTACGTTCATTATCACAAAAATACTTTGAAAAATATAAAACTGCGATTGCAATTTCGGTCACTAGACCATCATCGGGCGGATTGAGTTAAGAACTAAATACAGAATTATAGATTTGACTCTTACGGGTGGAGAAGAATTATTACATGTTCCTAAATAGACGAGAGTAACATATTTCAAGAAGGGCTAATCGAAGTGGGTTTCCCAAATTGGCACAATAAAATATTCTTAGACAATAATTGAGTATTGCTTGAATATACAAAATATAGGACAAGTCAAGCTGGTCATTCAGCAAGATATCGCCTTTTGCATTATGATTAAGTTTGAAAATATCCAATGATTCTAAGTAAGTTAGTTTGGTCCCTTTCGGTAATTTGTGCATAATTTGGAAGATATTTGTGGAACAAAAGACAAAACTCAGGATTTTTATTCAATGCCAAAGATATCACTTCAAAATTGTATGTAAAGGAGTGTATACAGGTCAGACTGGTCGATCGTTCAAGACAAGATTCAAAGAACACCAACAATCTTATTTGAAAAATGAAACGGATTCAACGTTTTCTAATCATAAATGCCAAATGATGCACAAATTACCGAAAGAGACCAAACTAACTTACTTAGAATTATTGGAAATCTTTAAATTCAATCATAATACAAAAGGCGAAATCTTGCTAAACGACCAGATTTACTTGATATAATCTCCTATATTTAGTGTATTCAAACAATAACGATCTTCTAAGATTATTTTGTTAAAACAATTTGGGAAACCGACTTCGATTAGCACTTCTTGAAATATGTTGCTCTTATCTATTTAGGTACCTGTAATTCTTCCCCACCCGTCAACGTCAAATCCATAATTATGTATTTAGTTCTCAACTCAATCTGCCTGATGATGGTCTAGTTATCGAAATTGCAATCTCAGTTTTATATATTTCAAAGTATTTTTGTGTAAATTCAAGTTTTATTCTTGTGTATCCAGAAAAGTGTCGGTGCTCAACCACAAATATTCTGATAACATAACGATGTGAGTTTGTATGTGAATATGGAGAAACGGGGTACCTATATATAACATTTGATCAGAATATTCTTGGAAATTTTACATAAATTCTGCTTTCGGAAAAAATATTTCAACAATTTTATAACTCAAATTTGAAAAAAACTACTGAACGTATATGGTCTCATTCTTCTTGGTAAATTATCGAATTGTTGGCCCGTATATAATCCATTTATTCTCAATTTAAAAACTACGTTGCGAATTTATGCAGTTTGTGATACATGTACCGTACATGAACTGAAAATGTGATATCTTCCACTTCAGAGGTAAAATGTAAACGTGCAGATATTATGATTACAAATATGAATGTCATTTCGACGTCAATGGAATGACCCGACTTAGAGATGAAGTTCATCGCACCAAATGCATGACTGATCTCATTGAATTTGTAGAAAATGCCTGCTACAATGCCACCTTCCTCAATGTTTATTCGAGTACTATCATGACATACACAAAGTAACTATTCCATTGTTGCGGTTTTCAATACTCGATCGCGCGTATTTTTTGATATTCGTAATTGGATGTGTCAGCGGAAGCTATATTTTGCAAGATATTTCTTATATATCCTGTTGGGAAGTATTTCAATAAGAACAACTTGGGCCATTAGATGCATATTAATCCATCACACGAAGTATAACTAGACATCAGATATCACGAAATTGCTAACTACTTCCAGTGCCACTCCCCTTCGAAAACATTATTTTGAAAAAATAACGGGTTTTAAAACTTGTCATACTACTAGAAAAATCCGATCTTTTCGTTATATTTCAGATGTTCAAAAATACTCTGAATGTCAATATATAAAACTTTGGAACTTATATTCTATAGGTATCCGTAACTTGTATCACAACTTTGATAACTAGTTTTGAAAACTGAGTTTACCAATAAGCAGATCGGTTTCCCATCAAATTTATTTTTATTAATACAAGTCCTTCGGGTCATGATAGAAGAAGACTAGCACAGGTTTATTTGAAAAAAACTGATAAAACTCTAAATGCAGATACGTGGAAATAGGGTATACAAAAGATTTTTTGAAACAGAGTCACTTCGAAAGAGAATATATTTACAGGGAATGATCCTAGAAACTGCTTACTACTCTCATTGGGGGATAAAGTAGCTACTTTACCCTATACCTATAGCAAGGTACAAGAAGTGAGAGAACAAAAAAATTTGGAATGATGTAATGCAAAGAGTTGGAAGGCATCCGGAATAAAGTAGGAGTAATCGGGTTAAGTTCCTAAAGAAGAATTGAACCAAATTTTCCACACCATTTGCGTGAATATATGAATATATATATATATATATATATATATATATATATATATATATATATATATATATACATATATATATATATATATATATATATATATATATATATATGTATATATATATATATATAATATATATATATATATATATATATATATATATATATACATATATATAATATATATATATATATATAATATATATATGTATATATATATATATATATATATACGTATATATATATATATATATATATATATATATATATACATATATATATATATATATATATATATATATATATATATATATATATATATATATATATATATATATAAATATAATAAAGTGCACTAGGACGTTTGTATGAAAATCCAAAAATAATCAAACAAACCCCCTAGCGGGATGAGTCCCAATGCATCGACATTCCCATCCATCCTGAAGAGGTGAATCCTAGAAATAGACAGTAGTTTTGTCCTCCTTTGGGGATAATCATCAAACTATTTCACACCGTTTTTTTCATTTCCAGCTTGATTATTTTCGAATTTGCATATATATGTTACAAATTTGATGAAGCTTTTGCCTACATAATTAATGACAGACTTTTGGAACACAAAATTAAATTTTTTTTGTAATACTTATTCAAGAGAATCATGAATTTGATGACAAAACACAAACAGTTTCGGAAAAAAATCGATTACTACAAAAAATTATATAATGAAATATTTGCGAAATTTGCCAGTTCTAGAAGGAGCCCATTTTAATCTCTAGTTATTTAGTGCTTTGAGCAGAACATGATACGAGTTGACCATCATTTTAAACGGGTACATATAAATTATCGCTTACAAAATAGTTTGATATCTGTTTCATATAATACTTTACTGATACCAAGCTTACAAGTAGGTGTATCATCAGTAGAGTTTACATGAAACATAGAGTTTGATGGTTAAAATAAGAGACTTTCATCAATTCCAGATGACCTCTCCTCAGAACTAGTATTCGTTTAAACATAAGAAACTTTTTTTGAATCATTTTTATTATCAGGAATTAATAGTATATATCGTTTACATAAAATCAAATATAACAATTACCTCCTACGTCTCAGACTTACATATGATCATAGTTTTTGAGTTGACACAAAATTCTAATTCTGATTTATGGGCTTTAATACTGTTCAAGTAACTTGTTATATACATAGCATAAGACGATCACTAATAAAAGTTTGGTCATTTCGCAACATGCGACCGCTCTATTTCATGCAAATTACATTCTTCGCATAATCAAAACTTGCCCGCATTGGAACGATAATTTGATAGATGGAGCAATAATTCGTTACCTCCCTTTCATAGTAGCTGAATAGACATAATTCATGTAAATTTCAAATAGACCAGAAACGTGGAATTTCAATTACGTTACATAACAGTGTTCGAACATTCGTTGTCCGCACAGTAGTACCTACATATATGGAGTGTTTACATATTTAAGATCTGTTATTAAAGTAACACCGACTTACGGTCATTTACATTAATCAATAATGCATCTAGGCTGGCTCACTCGGAAACGCAATGAACGTCCTGAATTTCATGGTGACAGGCGAGTTTATGAATATTCCCAGCAGGCTTCATACCCATTATGCGTAAACGTTTCTTTTCACAATTTCCTACAGGTTTATGTTTCAGGAAGGTAGGAGATCTTTGAAAGTGCTTCCTGAATTATATTAGACCACCGTTCGTGTATTTCTTATGCTCTGAGTGAGGTAGATACAGTAGATAGCGTAAGCCCATTTCGTTATTCTATATACTTACTACATTCCTTCACAAATGATGAGCTTCACAGAATGATTATCAAAGCTCAATATTCCTGGATTAACTTTTCATTTGCATATCTACTACTCAATACTAAAAAAGCTGCCATAAGAAAATTCGACATATACTGGAAATATAAGGAAAATAATTTATTAAAAAATAAATTATATTTTAAAAATCACACCAAAAAAGATATCCATCGGTAGAGCAGGATACTTCAGATCAATGACATACAAGAATACAGGCATTAACATTAAAACAGCAAGTAAATTTTACAAAATGATATAGAGACCCATCTTGGAATACGCCCATGCAGGATTCCTTTACATAGCCAAAACAAATCTCAACAATATTGCAACTGCAGAAAGAACTTGCTTCAGAAAAATTACCAAACTTAAAAATCCTAACAAGTTATACAACTGCTCTAATCAACTATTATACTAAACCACGGAAATATAAACAAGACTCAAAAGAATGAAAAGACTCAAAAAAATCCAAAAATAAAAACAATACACAAGATATAATCCATCTAATCCGCAAAAATCAAGAAGAAGTCGCATCCAAAAACGTGCAAACGTTAATGTGGATGCAAAAAACGCACGTTTTTGAATGCACAACACGGATGAACGCCGCGTTGATGTTTTCTGAAATTGCTTGAATTTTTGGATTCCAACGAACACTTGCAGGAGTCAACGTGTGGACGCGATTTACCGTGGTGTGTGCGTTTTTGAAGCAGTAGCGGCGGTTTAGTTTTTTCAAACTATTGGTTACTGCAGTAGGTATTTAAAATAATAAGTTAAATTCAGATTACTCAATGTATTTCACTTTTTTTGGGTTTTGAATTATTTACTAAAAATGTTAGTATGTCTGACTGCAGAACAATGTCAGGGAATTTCTATGGGAATTTGTTGAGTTGGAAAGGGGCCTACCCCGCTTGTGGCAGACAATATCAAAACTATTTGAAACAAAATAAAAAATGAACCATACAAAATATTGATAAAGAAGCTGCTAATAATTCAACCAAATGCTACATAGTACAGTTGTCTCTAAAATCAATAGTCTTCGAGGTGGGTTTCGGAAAGAAAATAAAAAACTTTGATCTCGTAGAGGGGTGATACGGTGAGGGGTTCAGAGATATTATAGTAAAAAATTTTAAATCTTGGTAATTCCTTCCAGTCGCTAAATATCTGAGCAATGTAGTTATTGGCGATGTGTCTTGACGTTTTATTAACGGAGTAACTATTACCAAGAGTTACGAATAGGTTTCTTTTTTTAAAAACCAACCTTTAGACCAGATTCGGCAACGATTTTTATTTTCCTTTCTCTACCACTAGAGACTAGAGCTAAATATTCCTCTTTTTCAGAGATCTTGCCAAACAGTTTGGTAGACTGAAAAAAACTATGGTTTTGCACGGGCGTGTGTACGCAATGGTCTTGCACGTTATTGGTTGCACGTTTTTGGATGCACGTCGATGTATCAAGACATAGACGTCCGTGTGTAGGCCGCCTAAGAATTAAATTACCAGCCTAGCCACTAATGGAATACAAACAATGGTTGAAATAACACATACTTATAAGCAAATAATTTCTAAAATCAAACAAATATAACTGGCATGAAGACCTCGGTCGATAACCAATTGAATCATAATCAATAAAGTTTATTATAACCTACTATCAACCCCAACATGCACTAATACTCTCTTCACAATTTTCCTCGAATCAAATACTTCCAGTCTGTAAGATTGATCGAATGGATCTAAAAGAAGATGATTGAAATGAAGAAAATTATGCGTCAATTGAAAGTCCGTAAAAGTTTTTCTGAGAGAGTTAATTATGAGATGCCCAACAAAGAGAAATTTGCATTCACAAATCAGTTTTACTAAGCAACCAGAAGAAATTCAACGGATTACGCTTACTCGAGTAAGTAACACTGATGAGATGTATTACGATCGAAAGAACTGTTGTTCTTAAGCTAGAGCGATTAACCCTATTCTCATCTCAGTCCTCTCAGTTTGAATGACAATTATGATGCTAGTAGTCTGCAGCTATAACATTTGGAACAATTATAAACTGTAAAATTAACTCTTATAGTTCAATGTTGGATGTGTTAGTTTATTATAAAATTTGTGATCATTTCATAAATTAATTTTACGAAAATCAATGCACAATTTGAATCCAAGGTTTCTTATAACTTTATCAGAAATTCATTTCCATATTCGGAGAACATGAATTAGAACCCTGTCCTGCTTTCAGCCTGACTACCGGAGGTACAAAAGCGAGTAATTTCTATCTTCATATCATACATACTTGAATTTTTTTGTGTCGCAATCAAGACCAAGAGAATAAATAAATTCCAGATAGCTGTCCTAGAACACATGCAATAAAAATAAAAATATTGCATACGAGGCAACGCATAGTGTCATCATCTTGCACGAACAGATATGTCCGACAAATTTATGGTTATATATTGTATTCGGTTTTGCGCTGGACTTCTGTGGCCTCAGACGATCGTAGGATGGGAAAATTTCACGGATAGGAAACTGCTAATAACTTATTCCATACATGTCCAAATTTCATTATGCGTGAACTTTTGATTTCGTACACTTCTTCTGGAAAACGTGGTGAGACTTGAATCGAGAATTGGCCAACCTTGAACTTAGTGACAGTGACGCTGTAATCGACTATTACCTATACCGGACGAAAGTACGATTTTTCGAAATTTATTTCCCACGAATTGATGACTGGTAAAATAAAGCGCTGGTAGGTATACCGGTTTTACCAAAATTGTAATAATTTCGCTGCTCAATAGCTACAAGATTATGACTCGTTTTCATTTTGCAATATATTGTCAAATTTAGTGTTCACACATGATAGAATTGAAACATTTTTCATTATAAATTTTTTCGTATAATGAAAGAAGAATCAATATACTCCTATTAATTGCAGTAGACATTCAAGTTAACGATATTGGATTCAGATAAGCTAATACTTTTACAGTACTACAAACAACTTAACCGAGATACCGCTGACAATTCGTCGGATTTTACATTCAGGTACCTATATCAAAATTGATCAGTAAAATAATTTTTTTTTAAATAATGTGTTGGATATTTGAATGGTTAGAAATATTCTTGATGCATGCATACCTACAAACAAATTTTGGTTATTTACAAGTTTCTTATTTTTAATCAATTATCGCGTGAAAATCTCTCGAGAAAACAATTCTATTACTATAACTATTATATCAATATTGCAATATGTATTTTTACCCATTCCTTATTACTATTTTTTTAGCAATAGCATGCCATTTGAGTTTAAACTCAAATGGCTCGTTATTGCTAAATAGAAAAAAATAAATTTATATAAGTATATATATATATATATATATATATATATATATATATATATATATATACATATATATATATATATATATATATATATATATATATATATATATATATATAATATATATATATATATATATATATATATATATATATATATACATATTATATATATATAATATATATATATATATATATATATATATATATATATATATATATAGGGCGTCCCAAAATTGCTGAGACACAGAGCTACCAGAGGTCAAAATAAGTCGATTGGACCCAATTTATTTATATACTAGAATGTACGGTTTACTTGTGAGAAGATTTGAAAATTTACATAAAAAAACACGTTTTCGTAAGCTGTACAGAATTGAATGAAAATTGACAAACGTGCATTTCAAAAGATTACTCTCCTTTCGAGATCGAAGAAACCCAAAAGAAACTTTAGAAGGGGTAAGACCAGCCTCATCTCCTGATAATTTTTTCAAAACTCTCTTACAGGTAATAATACATTTCTCAAATTTTTTAAGTGAAAAGAATGATTAAATATCTTCATTTCGTTACCCTTGCGAAAATTTCGCATTTCGCATAGTTCCGAAGGAAAAAATGTCTTAAATCCTATTTCCTAGAACAAGATTAATGAAATTGTGATACAAAATTTAGTTGGCGGTGGAAACAAAAACGCTTTTTCATAATAAATATTCAATATGTAGGCCAGCTTCATCACTACAAAGGTCCATTCGACATAAAAAAATTGAAACGCACTCTTTGTAAAATGTGCTTTTTTTATGTAAACTTTCAACTCTTCTCACGGTATATATATTTTGGTATTAAAAAAAAATGGGGTCCAATCGACTTATTTTCACCTCTACTACCCGTGGTAGCTCCGTGACCCAGCAATTTTGGGACAACCTGTATATACTCAATGTATATGTAATTATTACTGTAGCTTTTTTTGAACCTTTCAACTATATTTTTAGAAGTGTTTGTTCTTGGGTTTGGTAGGTTATTTTAACATATACACTTGTTTTCAACTTTCACATTGCTTATTGTATTTGTGTTTCCGCTGTAATTGCCTTCATCGGAAAACCTTTAATCCCATATTATGTTAGCCTTCGACTTGTCGAATTTATACTTATATATAGTCATACTGTCTTTGAATATTTCGTTTCGAATTTTACTCGAGTATTTAAATTGTTCGAAGTGTGAGAAGCAATGGAATAATGTGATACGTTTTTAAACCACTATACACAAATAAGACTAACACACAATATTGGAACGAAATGTTTTCTGATGAAGGCAATCACAGTCGAAACATTCAAACACAATAAACGATGTGAAAGTTAAAAACCAGTTGATATGTTGATAGAACTTACCAAACCCAAGAACAAACAGTCCTAAATATAATATACGCATATATATATATATATATATATATATATATATATATATATATATATATATATATATATATATATATATTCAAGTTCATTTTTAGGACAAAAAATCACATTTCAATAAACTAGAAAATTGTTGTGAAAGTTCTTTAAGACACTACTAAGCACACGGTTCATTTCCATAGATACCGAATTATGCATACAAAAGGCCACTACAGTATTTTCATATGGAAAATCATTGTTCCCTACTACTTTTACTAAACTCCTAGGATTTTATGAATGTGAAAAGTAAAACGCCTACATTGGACACTTACCATTCAAAAAATTATTAAATGTATTTTAACTTATTCTATTGTTGTAAATTCAGATACATATAAAATTCTAGTGAAGATTCATTATTATGAAGCAATAAATAATTCAACGTAAAACTCAATAGCAGCCATAACATGTAAACTTAAAATTCCTACAGATATATACTTTCGCTTAATATCCTCTCAATTAACGCAAATAACTTCCTATTACGCACATACCGTTCAATTATGAGGTAAACGAACGTGAAAGCGGTAAAATAAAATATTTCAATTTGTTTTTATCATCCATGTTCAACTAGGAAGCAGTTGAGATGGAAAGTGATGCGTTATAGCCTCTCTCTCTTGCTCCTTTTCCTGAAAGAATTACTCGTGCAATGCATCGAAATTTACATATTAAAATTTCTTCATTTCCAATATTCTGAAGACTTATTAACAAATATGCTTAGTGGGTACTCGAACATAAGTATCACGTGATTTCATTAATATCAAAATTGGGCATATAAAAAGAGGCATAGATTTTTATTTGAGATGAATTTTCTAGAATTTTTAAACTAGATACTCTTCTAATACTGCAACATCTATAAAAAATGAAGTAGAATAAGTGATTGAAATAATGATAATTGACAACAAGTACAATTTTCCACCCTATATAGTACATATAAAACGCCTACTTTTGGGGCTATGGCCACCTAGCATTATATATGTATATATATATATATATATATATATATATATATATATATATATATATATACAGGGTGATTCATTAGTATGTGTAAATATTTTAACAGGAAAATTTTGACCTCAAAATATGAAGATCTAACCCAATTTGCTCATACAAAATATTTCTCCTTACTGATTTACAGGGTGTTTTATTTAGATTATTAAAAATGAAATTTGTTCATTACTCGAATGCTGCTTGATATTTCTTTATGATATTTGGCAGTAAGTTGAAGTAGTTTGGGACACATCAACTTATAGTAAAGAAGACTTTCTCGCTGTCACCAGTGGCGTACGGCAGAGGCACGGGAAGAGTTCTTGTTTCCTAAATTCTACGCCACTGGCAGAATTGTCGTTTTAGTATAATTTTTCGATTCTCCAATATTTTCTCTGTAAATAAGGCATTCTTGTTTCGTAACGCCAGAGCCACTATTTTTCGAGATATTTAACGTTCAATATATGGCTGCGCAATTCTTTTGATTTTTATGTAAGAGTCATGTCGGTGTTTTTTGTCATACGATTGGATGTATTACTTGAAATAATCATTATTAGGTATTTTGTTTCAATTTATAATAATATTAACAAACAATTTAAAACAGAACAACTACAAAAATATCCAGCGCTACATAAGAAAGTCAAAATAAATAATTAATTATCAATATCTTCTTTACAATTTTTGGAAGAATATCAAATTTATGAACAAAACTTAAAAACAATTTACAACAAATGTTCAATGTGATCTCCGTTAACCTCAATGAGATTATCCATTCTTTCGCTGAACGATCTTCTAACTTTAAAAAATATGTTGGCTGATTCGCAATAAAATTCGCGGAATTTACAATTTGCTGCCATAGTTTCTGGCAAGTATTTATCGTATGGGATATTTTTGTAGTTGTTCTGTTTTAAATTGTTATTTTTAATATTATCATAAATTAAAAAAAAACTTAATAATGTTCATTTTACGTAATACATGCAATCGTATGACAAAAAAACACCGACAGACTCGTACTTAAAAAATAAAAGAATTGTGCAGCCATATGTTTAACGTTAAATATCTCGACAAATAGTGGCTCTAGCGTTACGAAACAAGAGTGCCTTATTTACAGAGAAAATATTGGATAATCGAAAAATTATACTAAAATGACAATTCTGCCAGTGGCGTAGAATTTAGGAAACAAGAACTCTTCCCGTGTCCCCGCCGTACGCCACTGGTGACAGCGAGAAAGTCTTCTTCACTATTGTTTGATGTGTCTCAGAATACTTTAACTTGCTGACAAATACCATAAAGAAATATAGAGCAGCATTCAAGTAATGAAAAGAATTCATTTTCAATAATCTAAATAAAACACCCTGTAAATCAGTAAGGAGAAATATTTTGTATGAGCAAATTGAGTTAGATCTTCATAATTTGAGCTCAAAATTTTCCTGTTAGAATATTTACACATATCAATGAATCACCCTGTATATATATATATATATATATATATAAAGAGAATAATACATTGGGAAACTCCTTTGAAAAATTGATGATTAATCGAATCAACCCTCCAACGGAGCTAGTTTCACGAGACTCGACGATATAGGATTCCTATTCATCCTTCAAGGGACACTGTTATAAGATTCGACATCGGTGCCATACACAATGGAAACAATAGACAGTAGAATTCCATCCACCAACCGAGCAGGCAATGACATCGAATCCAAATAACCACCTCATAGTTTCTAAGGAGAGCACTAATGACATGAGGACAAATCATAGCGCCATCCATTGGAAACCCATTGATAATTATTATCAATAACAGGCTTGTTGAATCTCAAAAAACTCGATTTTATTAAAAAGTTGATGTTTCGCCACGAATGTCGTGGCGAAACGTCAACTTTTCAATAAAATCGAGTTTTTTGAGATTCAACAAGCCTGTTATTGCTAATAATTATCAAGAGATTTGAAATAGTTCACAGGCAACAACAATTCGAATAAATAATATATATATATATATATATATATATATATATATATATATATATATATATATATATATATATAATATATTATATATATATAATGAATAAAGTATAAACTTTAAAATAAAAACACTTGGCTTATGTTTCACAATATAAAAAAAAAAAAAATATTTAGGTACTGTATTTAGCAGTAGCGAAAAGTCGACATGTTTCGAGTTATGAACTCATTATCAAGACTGACTGAAAAAGTTTATACTTTATTCTTTATGATGTTTCACCAAGTGATGTGCGAGAATTCAATCTCAGTTATATATATATATATATATATATATATATATATATATATATATATATATATATATATATATATATATATTAACTTACAGTATCAATTCTTGGGACTCATCAATCCCACTGAAAACGTATAATACGAGAGTTATATTAAAACACTCACAGGACATGAGAATGAAAACAATGATATTGTATAATTAATTTCTCTCCCCTCAAGAAATATCCAACATGAATACATAACTAACATATAATTTATTTAGAATTTAGACATGGAAAGGATTGTATTACACTTCAAAAAGTTTTGACAATTATAATATAATATATGTCAAAAATAAATAAAAATAAAAATAACCTCACAAATCAACCTCTCGAGTTACAAAAAAAAATGCAAGGAGATCCCAAATTACAAGTTTATGTTGCTCACCCGCAAGATTTCGGAATTTTCATTTATAGTTTCGATACGTAATTACATTATTATTGTTCTTTCTCATGTCCTGTAAGTTTTTTGATGTAATTTACGTGTTGTACTTTTTCAGTAGGTACTGTAGTGATGATAGAAGAAAGAGTATCATTCAACTTATGCTAATATCCAAGAATTGATATTGTATTGCAATTATATATATATATATATATATATATATATATATATATATATATATATATATATATATATATATATATATATATATATATATATATATATATATATATATATATATATAATATATAAAATTCTCGTGTCACGGTGTTTGTAATTAAACTCCTCCAAAATGGCTCGACCGATTCTCATGAAATTTTGTGTGCATATCGGTAAGGTCTGCGAATCGGACAACATCTATTTTTCATCCCTTTAAATGCTAAGGCCCTTAGACAACATTTTCTGTTTTTGTTTATGATACAGCATTCAAAAATACAAACAACCCTAAATTTTCAATCCTCTACGACCAAACCCTATTTTTTCATTTGTTTATTATAAACTTTAATTTTTTTGCCAAGATTTTTATTTTTATTTTGTCATGTCTTCATATTATTCTCAATTTTTCACCCTTCTACGATCAACCCCTATTTTTCCATCGCGATTTTAATTTTTTAAAATTTTATCCACAGATCCGCAATAGGGTTGCAAGATGGCAATCGAAAATAACATAAGCCGGTATGAGAATAGGTCGTAATATATTTTTCATAGCCCTAAGTGACAAAATTTTTCATTTTTATTTTTTTATGATGTTGCATTAAAAAATACATAAAACTCCAAATTTTCACCCTTCTATCAACAACCCACATTTATATATATATATATATATATATATATATATATATATATATATATATATATATATATATATATATATATATATATATGTATGTATAAACAAATATAAGTCATAATAATTTTTTATCATTTTTCAAGTTTTAAAAAGGGAAGTTCACCAGTTTACCAGAAAAATTATTATTTCCACTAAAACTCTTGATATTTTTGACAAATTACAACAATAAATAAAATATGTCAATGTGAAACCGAAACTACTCTCATTATCTAATTTTTTGTAACATGCCTGGAATTACTGCAGCAATATATTCATTCATACTCGACGATCGAAGTTATACCAGCAGTTTTGTACGAACTATTCCTATATTCTATGTCAATACTCTCCAAGTTATTTTACATTTAATTTCCTTTGGAATAAATCCAAAATAACAGAGAATTATAATAAGAACATAATGTACATGATTTCCTACTTACTGTGTGGATCATCACACAAGTTGAGTAACATTTGATTGATTTGGGCAACTCACCTGTAAAAATTAAAAATAATATTTTAGTATTTAATTCCATAAAATTATTCGAAATTGTTGAAAAAACATCAGCACAAGTCATTAAATTAATCTTCAATAACAGGAAGTGAGGCTATGGACTTGTACATGTTCATGTTATTGTCCCAGTACACAAGGTTGCCATTATTGGAATGACTAAGTATCGGGCCCATTAGTAGTTCGGAAACAGCCTTAAATTGAATTATTTCCGTATAATGAAAAACGTCACATTCCAATAAAATGTATCAGATATCAACAAATCAGTGGGATTTCTGTACAAGGCTGATATGGATGTCTGCATAAAAAAAATCAAGACCATTTGCTCTTCACGAATACAAAAAAACTCCCTAAAGTCGTATTTTTCCCGCGGAATGCATCGCGTCGAGATGCGATTCTAACGAATTGAATTATTTTTTGAAAAATAACGCTCAAATAGCAAACCGAATTAAAAAGAAGAAAATAGTTTATTTCATAAAAAAAATTGCGAATCAAATTTCACCCCTCTTTTGAAAAAAAAGTGCATCGTGTACTGATGCGATTTGGACGGAATAGTCCCCGCGCGGGACAGGGCGACTGAGGAAAATGGTTGAAACTACCCAGAGGCACTTCCTTAACATTCCAAGTTTGAACCCTCTAACTCAATCTGCATAAGCTGTGGCAAATTTTCAAAAATCAAAAAAAAAACATGAAATATCTACGTAAATATGGCGGCCGTTGAAAAAATTTAACATAATTTCGATAATTTTGTTCTGCCTCGGAAACCACTTCCCATACCTACCGAATTTCATCTCATTTAGTGTGATACGAACCGCTGAAGATATAAATATGTACCGGGAAGGATATTTAAATGAAAATTAGGAATATCTATCAGACATGAAAAATTTTTCAGAAATAGTAATCTAGGTCGAAAAAAACGAATGAAAAAAATACTCCCGCACCTGATTGCTTTCCTTCGATACACTACAATAGTATGTATTTTATGGAAAAAATACGACTGAAAGGGCAAATCAAAACTTTTTGCTCAAGGAAGACTGATGTGAAAAATTGACAAACCACTGTTATCCAAGCCTTAGCAACATCCTACAATTTTTTCTGCAAATGGGAGCATATTATGGAATATAAAATTATTTTTATTCGTCACATTCGACATTTCAATCAGCTAGAAAGCAATGAAGATATTTATCGCCGAATGGAACAAACAAAAATGTTTGAATTTGAAAAAGAAATAGAGGCCCAAGAGGATATGTTAGGTATTTGAGAAGGACGTAAGTTAAAATAAATTTTCATTCATTTGAGGATATTTAGATGTTCAATTCGTGTATCGCTGTATCACGCACAGCACGAATAGTTGTAGAGAGGTCGCCTACACCCTAACCGGGTATGGCACCACAAGAAGAAGAAGATGTTCAAGCATAATTTTTCAGGTATAAACAAAGAATTCTTGTGAAAGTTATAACTAAAGAGGCCGTTTTTTTTATTAGCTACAAATGACAGAGATTCATAATATAGAGTACATAATCCTATAATGGATATCCTTTCGAATATGCGTTTTATTCAGTAGTGTAGTTCTGTAATGGTTTTTTTATAAGATTTGTTCACTCTATTGGCCTACAGTTGAACGCCGGTTCCGAAAGGCTTAATAGCCAAGGATTCGAACCCAGCACGCCTGCTTCACAGATGGTCACACAACCTGTGCTCCACAAGAAGTTCTGTGTAATGAAAAGATGTTTACTAGATGTAAATCAATTAACATGTTTGAAATTAAGTTTGGATTTCTACATATATACTGAACAGGATTATGCAACGTATGTAGCTAGAAACTTCGGTATCGAATTTCAAAGAGTTTTCAGTTATTACCTGAAAAAGAATTTTCCAGCAAAACAGGTCGTGTATATTATTTGGTTTTATAAGTAGTAGAAATGTTTCAAACAGTGTCTAATGTCTGAAAGAGACTATAGCTATTGTTACCAAATACAGCTTCCAGAGTTTTTCTAAATTGAAAAAAAAGTGAATATTTCAAGTCTAACAAGTCTACGTCTGCATAACCGACCCCATAAACGATCAATCACGACGTCAATCAGAGGTATAGAAAGGTCTCGAGGGAAATAAGCATACCACCATACAATCGTACTCCAAGGGCTATAATCATATGAACGCATTCACGACTCAGGAATCCGACATTTGACGCTCAAGAAAACGACCACATTGCGTGCAAGAACTCCTCTACAATCGCCGTCGGTTCGTCGGAGCGAAAGGATATTGTTGGAATATCATCCGAGATTGTCTCAATTACGGCGATTAGCACCCGTCCCTGGAGGGGTATACGCATTTCCATATCATGAAATCCGACTCTAGATCATTGGCGGGGTCGTTCTTGGATGACCGAAAAAAAGGTATTTTAGATTAGATTCACTAGATAAACAGACTCGTAAACAGATATCACTTTTAGAAACATATCCTGACAATTAATGACAAGACTCAAAATTCTGTGTAATATTTAAACGATTTCAACGTCAACTTTCGTGATGAAACCAGAAGGTCTCTTTAAGCTGCGAAATAGTATATTGTTTTATTAGGCCGGCCGCACATTTCCTACAATCGGTTCCGATTGTCTGAAACGATTGTCGGATCAGGGCATCTGACGCTCAAATTTCTATACTTTTATACGATCATATCGCACACCTACGATCCGATATCGGATCGGACGTCCGACTCGGATGCACGAGCAGTGCGTCCTACCGATCGGACCGATAAAAAGTATGATCCGACTACCGGAAGGCAAGCCGTGCATTGTTTTTACATAGTCTACCGCAAACATACGATTATTTCTGTCAGTTTCTGACAGGGACTATAGAAAAAGGAATTGTCAAACCATGTGCGATACTGAAAATTTGATTACCACGGTCGAAAAATATCCCTGCTTGTGACATTCAAATAAAATCGGACGTATTTTGTCGGCAGTGTGCGCTAGTGGTCCGATTTGAAATCGTTTCAGACAATCAGATCCGATTGTAGTAAATGTGCAGCCGCCCTGTGGAGTAAAAGTGATACTTTTTGTGGCGAGACTAATGCCCGACTTCACCAACGAGATACAAGGAAGTTCCTAACTAAGTAATTCCTACGATAAGAAATACCTAAATCCGATACTTAGCTAAATCGGATGTCACCAACCTAAGAAATTCTTAGTTAAGAAATACCTTGTTAAAAACTTAATTTGGAAAGTTTTGTACATATAATAGGTACCACTGTTTAATACTAGACTGTAAATTTGAAAAAGGATAGTAAGAAGAGAAAAAATGATAAAAATATTACAATTTTATTATATCAATTTGAGGTTAAGCATTTCCTAAATACTCTAGGTAGACCTAACGTTAGTTATTTCCTATCGTCCTTAGGCATTACTTAACGCGTGGTGAAACGCAAATTGCACTTAGGAGTTCCTAAATCCGATTTAAGTATTGCCTAACTTTAGGAATTAGTTGGTGAAATCGGGCATTAATATTTGACAATTTTAGTCGAGCCACAGAAAGTGCTCTTCTCCGAATAAAACATGCGATTTTTTCCGGAACCGGTGTTCAAACGATAGAATTAAGATGATATTTTCAAAAAGGATTAGATGTGAAGAAACGTAAAACTAGATTGCTTTGCTTACTGGTTTTGTAGATGTCAAGGCAACACAAATTTGACAATCCAACAAAATAATTGTCAGAAACATTTAAAGTCACTTATCTACGCATTATAGGACTGTGCGTTTTTGATAAGTACCCGAGTATTAGGAAATGACTTGTATTAAAATATATAAAATATTTCTTACAGATTATATTATGTCGGATTCGGAACCTAACTGTAAGCCGCCCGACGTTATTGAATTTACCGTGAGCGTACAAAAAAGTGTACTTTTTTGTACGCTCACGGCCGGACAAAAAGGTAAAAACAAAAGGACGTCTGTGAAATCAAACTTCAACATTGAGAACTGAGGTTAAAAAAGTCGTCATTTTTTGACGTTTGCGGAAAAAATTTATTTTTCTATAGTTGCACAGCTGTTTAGGTATTCTACGCACAATGGGCTTCTTCAATAGTTTTTCAAATTTCATTTTATAAAATAATTCCTTCCAAAAATGACGAAAATCCAAATCAAGATAGGAATTATTAACTATATAAATCTAAACGATTACAATGGGCTGGACATTTCAAAAGGCTACCGGATAATCGCACTGTCATATTATATGGGAGGAAGAACCAGCTGATAAAAGATCCCTAGGCCGCAAAAGACTCCGATGGAGAGACAATATTGCCAAAGACCTAAGGTCAATGGACATCCAAAATCCACCTAAGATTCCATGAACAACAGACAGTACTGGAGGACTATTGTGAAGTTGGAAAAAACCCACCATGGGTTGTAGGCCACGGAGAAAGAAAATTATTAACTTTGTAATAGTAATTATCAAAAATTTGTTTAATCTTTATTCTACATTCAATATCGTTATAAAATGAAAATTTTCAATTTATAAAAATTTTATTACTTATCTATATTAAATTCATTTTTATAATATTCCACTAAACACACTCTGATTATCGTAAAATATCACACATAGCACCTAGATCTTGTCCCTAATGAAGAAAGTATATGAACAAAAATATGACAATATATATATATATATATATATATATATATATATATATATATATATATATATATATATATATATACTTTTTTCTTGGTGAGTTATCAAAATGTAATTTTCAAGAATATTTATTTTAAATGGTGTATTCAAATACAGGTACAGGAACCCCACCCCCACTTGTACACTTCTACGTTTTGAACATTTTTGCTTCCAAATAGTATTACAACGAGTAGTTAGCGAAAAAATTAGAGGGAAAATTACTCATAGCCTTAACCTTTTTTTGGATAAAATAGCTAGAAAGTTAAGTTTTTCAACACTGCCAGAAAGATAAAAATATAGAAATAAAACATAACGGTCTATAATAGAAATGTAGGATATTGAAGAAATAGGTTTAACAATTTGTCGCTTAACCTTCCTTATTGATTTTTGATTTGATTTCAATTTTATACTATTGTGTAATGATGTTTGTTTATTACCATCATATTGTATGTTCGCCAAAGTAGAGGAGTTACTCATTTAGATGCAAGAAGGTTCTTAATTTCATCGCTCAACTGCAATATTTGATGTTGGTACTTTTAAGTCGTATTTTATTTTCCCATGATGTTTCTATCCGTGTCCAGTACATATTGGCATCTCCAGCGGGTCCCATCTAGTAAAATGAGCTGAAATTTGGTACCTGGGATTGTTCACGTTGCAGAACGAAACTATCAAAATTTGGATAAATTTTTCAAACTTTTTTTTCGTGGTTTTTGAATAATTTCCGAACTCCACAGCTTCTTCAGATTTAGCTAGAGCGTTGAAGTACATTGAGTTTATGTTGACTTAAAATACTTTTTTAGTTTCAACTCTTTTTCTCAACCTTGCTGCATTTCTTGGTGAACATTTCGTTCGAATTGCATCTCGATCTGTAACCGATGCACTTCGCAAATTTTTTTCACAATAGAGGGTTCAAATTTGGTACGTGGATTATGTTGATCTTGAGGTACGTTCCTCCGTTGGTTTCAATTTTTTTTCTTCAACCACGATGCACCTCACAATTTTTTTTTTTCATTAAATAATTATTTTTCAATTAGATCCGTTAGAATCGCATCTCGACGCGAAGAATACGACCTTAGTGATGGTGCACTCTTGCTCAAATCTTTTTTCCATATATACTGAGTTATCCGTTTGGTGTTCAAATTCAAATTCTCTATTTTATCCTCGATGGAACCATTTTAAAATGAATGAACTGCTAACAAATATGAGAGGTATTTCAAAAATGATTCTCATCGCACTCTTCATTCAGTGTGCGTTCGCCACTGATCTTATGGATGATGATAGGCATGATCTACTCACGGTTAGATCGCTCGTCTTGAGCACGACTTAAAATATCAAGGATAATCTGTTGATGTTGAAATGTCACTCACCCTTGTGGTGTGTGTATGAAACGCAACTCTTATCTCCGATATTATATGAACTGTTGGGTATCATCAATTATATCGTTTCTCATTCGTGGGACATATCATTAACACGTTAATGCGTCTACGATATTCAGCTGTACATTCCTAAATGGGAGAAAATTGCTAGGAAATATTCAAAAACCGTGATTAGGTATGAGATTAAATTGTTATTCTCCAAATAAATCTTTTCCATAATTTCGATATAATTAATTTTTTGTGTAACTCGGGTAAACCTTATACATTATAAGTGCAGTCATTGAAGCTTTTTAACTCAGAGATTGTTTACTATAAATTAATTTACATGAAATTTTGGAATTAGGCTTATATTACCCTTAACTTCAAAAGTGATATCGACCCGAACTCCGTTTTCATCCTGGTAAAGTTGCCACCCCTTTTCGGTGGTGGAAATTTTATTTTCAAAATAACCTCGGATATCTATAGAAGACCTAATTTTAAACAAAAAATGCTCCATAAAGTTTTTTGAGAAACTCAATACTATTCAAGTTATTGGCAATTGAAAATTCGGAATTTTCCCACGATTTTCAACGGTTCTTTGCAAATATCTCCAAAAATATGCATTTTAACGATAATATTATTGAACAAACTTGTAGCAGGTAAAAAAATAAACAAATTGGTTTTCTATAGAGTGTTCTAAGTGCAATATTAAGCGAGATATTGAAGGTCAAAGCCGTTTTTTATTTTGTCTGAAATTTAAGCGATGTATTCAATGCCATCTAGCGGGGAGCGAATAAATTTTATGCATGCTAATGAAAAAGGATTTTATAGTGCTTGAAATAAGTTTTAAAATGAGCACTGTTAAAAGTCTTTTGCACGTAAAATGAGTGAGCTGCAATGAAAAAAAAAGGAACATCTAATGATTTTTTTTTTAATCAATGGGTTTCATAAGTGCCATTTCCACCAAAATTAAAATTAATCGTATTCCGTCTAGAGTTAACTTCAATATAAAGAGTTTGATAGATTCTAGCAGTTTGGCTGCTATGGAACACATATTTTTCGAAAAAATCACGATTTTGAGGAAAAAAAAATTTAGAATTTTCAAAAAAACCACCTTCTTTTCATATATCTCAAAAATAATGAAAGATACGTAAAAAAGTGTAATAATAAAGAATGTAGGTTTTCTTCTGACTAAAATTTTGGTTTTTTTTTCTCTGTCACACGAAAATTGACGGAGATATGATTGTTTAAAGAGCGCGCGGTAGCGCAATCACAATCTCTCTCGAGCCCTTTGACCCTTCACCGTTTCAAAATAAAAGGTTTTTCACTACATATCGTAATAACAAGAGTTGTAGCTCTTTTAATTACCTTCAGAATGGTTTTTTATAAGTTGTGATAGCTTCAAAATTGAAGGAATTATGGCCCAAAAACTAGTCGTATTTTTTCCTACTTAGTAAACTAAACATTAGTAAACTGAAAATTGCGAATTTTCAATTGCCAAAAACTTGAAAAGTATTGGGTTTCTAAAAAAACTTTATGAAATATTTTTTGCTTAAAATTAGGTCTTCTACCGATATTCGAGGTTATTTTGAAAAAAAAATTTCCACCACCGAAAAGGGGTGGCAACCACCCCCAGGGTGAAAACGGAGTTCGGGTCAGTATCACTTTTGAAGTTAGGGGTAAGATAAGCCTAATTCCAAAATTTCATGTAAATCAGTTCATAGTAAAAAATTTCGGAGGTAAAAACCTATTTTACGTTTCAATGACTGCACTATATTATTGATCTTACGGAATAGATGAATGATATAAGTATAAAATTAAAATGATAGAAACGGAAAATATAAAACAGAAAAAAATTTTATCTTGTAGATTTTTTGGAACGAAGTTCCTTTTGGCAAGTTATACATACTCCCAGAAACTTGGGAATGAAACCAAGACGTAAAATTGTGTCACGTGAGTACCGTGCTTTTTAAAATTCTGGTAACTTCTCTTATTCATTTACTTAGTATCAAACATTGTTGTTATTTGATTAATAAAGAATGAATTGTGAAAATGATTTAGTAGAAGTTGAGGATAGTTATCAAGTCAGAGAAGTACCAGTATTTGTGAATTGTTATGGATTAGGTAAAATTGATTACTATCTATTCGCTTAGTGATAATAAGGAACGAAATGAATAATTGAAGGACTCGAACTTTTTAACAATTTTATTTTTTTTCTAGCTGTCCGCATCAACTTGTCTGATGAAAACTAGGAGCCATTATTACAATAATTTCTTCTGGATGAATTTTTTCAAGAATGGACAATGATCCAGAAAATTCTACAAGATAGAGTACCACTAAAGTACATAAAATTGAATAGCAAACATTACTGAAATTGAATGTACTGATTACCTTCATAATTTGTTCATAACAATTTCAATTACAATATAATTACCATTCCATAATTGTTTTTTATTCAATAACTCTCAAACTTTGTTCATTTATGTCATGGTCTCTGCTATTTAATATATAATATCTAAACCTCTCTTTTTTTATCATAACTATTTCATGCACATTCATTCTAAGATTCTCTCGTACTGATGACCCAGTACCTACGATTGACCATAAAGTCTTCAGATGCATTAAAAAACGTGTGAGCACTAAGTCGTATCTTTCGCGCGAAGTGCATCATGTCGAGATTTCATTCGAATGGAATGAAGTATTGTTCGAAAAAGCACGCTTTGATACCAAACCGAACTCAAAATTAAAAAGTATTTTATTTTATTGCAAAAAAAATTCGCTAAGTGCATTGCGTACCTACGAAATTCAGAATTCCGCAACGAAAATAATAATAATTAAAATAAGTATAATAGTGGTCCGATCGCGATTTGTATTGGAGAACAATTAGAAATTTGTTACTTCACTCCGAGTCAAATAAGCTGCACTGAAGAGATCTAATAAAATCGAAACAACTGTTTGCAGATTTTGACAAGGGGTGACTTGACGTTTTCTATAATTCACCGTGGAATTATCAATGCAGATTTATCGCCTCGGAATACATATAACCAAAAATATTTGGAGAGATGATTGATAACTTTTAAATTATTGAAGAATTTTCCTTGTTCAGATTTTGATATATATATATATATATATATATATATATATATATATATATATATATATATATATATATATATATATATATATATATATATATATATTTTATATATATATATATATATATATATATATATATATATATGTATATATAAATATGTATATATATATATATATATATATATATATATATATATATATATATATATATATATATATATATATATATATATATATATATATATATATATATATATATATATATATATATAGGGTGTTTCTAAATTGATGCGAAAGATTTCAACGGGTGATTCTTTAGCAAAACTTAAGGGGGGTCTTTCATATAACTTTTTATTAAACACCCTTCTCCCTCCAAGTTACAGCCCTTTGAAATTAGGTGAAAAAAATTGTTTTTATTCAATACATCCACTTTGGAAAAATTTGGAAGAATGAAATTTGGCAGATAACTGCTGCTAATAAAATGGCAGTTTTTGAGTGTTTTTGTTACCCTTAAATGTGATCACAAGAGGCTGAAAAAAATAACCCCTAAAATATTTGACATCAGAACTTTTTAATGCGCCTATATTTTCCTTTTTAAAAAATATATTCGAAAAGGCAGACTCAATCTGCAACTTTTTTATGTCCTGACTTTTATTCATAAAGTTGTTAGTTTGATCACAAAAAAATAAAATAGTGCTCAGACTAATTTCCCATAAATTCACAGAGGTTATCATTTATTAAAAAAAAACAAGTAAGCTGCTGTCAAATGTCAAATAATTTGTAAATTGTTATTAGTAGTACAATTATTGTTCAATCCGCTGTAATTTTCAATATTCTTCAACTAAATAAAAAAATTCTTTCAATAAAGTTTTATTTAGTTGTGAAAAATGTTTGAATTATAAAACTGTCTAGAAATTAGAAAAACTCAGGACAATATAAAACTATTTGTCATATGACTTCATTTGACAGCAGCTTACTTGTTTTTTTTTTTAAATAAATGATAACCTCTCTGTGAATTTATGGGAAGAGTCTGAGCACTATTTTATTTTTTTGTGATCAAACTAACAACTTTATGATAAAAAGTCAAGACATAAAAAAGTTGCAGATTGAGTCTGTCTTTTCAAATATATTTTTTAAATAGGAAAGTATGAGCGCATTAAAAAGTTCTGATGCAAAATATTATAGGAGTTGTTTTTTCAGCCCCTTGTGCTAACATTTTAGTGTAACAAAAACACTCAAGAACTGCCATTTTATTAGCAGCAGTTATCTGCCAAATTTCATTCCTCTAGTTTTTTCCTAAGTGGATGTATTGAATAAAGGCTTCGAAGGGCTGTAACTTGAAGGGAAAAGGGTGTTGAACAAAAAGTTATATGAAAGACCCCCCTTAATTTTTGCTGAAGAATCACCCATTGAAATCTTTCGCATCAATTCAGAAACACCCTGTATATATATATATATATATATATATATATATATATATATATATATATATATATATAAATAAAAACTACTTCCGCACCTGAATGTTGACTTACGTATAGACACGCATATGATACTTACATACGATTGCATAAGATAATATTATGAAGTCTGAAAATATTAATATTTTTCTGCACTGCAGTTTTGGAATGCCCTGCTTTAATACAATTTTTTTACATTATTTTATTTTTTGAAATAAATAACATGAGAATTTAACACACAAATTCATCTATTCAACAACTGTTAGATAATAAAGTTTTTTCAAAGAGTAGAAACTCTACATAGTATTTCACATTCTGAAAGAGTTAGTCAAAGTTTATACCATCAGAGAAAAGAATACGATTTAATTAAAACGATAAATCATGGACTTTGCCTTGGATAATACTTGCATTAATCAACATGCAAGATAAATATTGCAGATAAATGATTATCTCCCATTGTAAATTTAAAATAAATATTGATTTATTATGGATCCAAACTAATCAGCATTCATTCAATTATTAATAACAAAGCTTTTTTGTTTACGTGAGAAAACTAATTAATGCACTGCTTGTAGAGGTTGAACAATTCTTGATAATCATGAAACTTGATCCTATTTATGGAGTATTTTCGGAGTGTAATTTCTCAACTATAATTGAAGTCCGTCTCAAATAATTGTCTTCTTATTATATATATATATATATATATATATATATATATATATATATATATATATATATATATATATATATATATATATATATATATACGAGGGTCGTTCAATAAGTCCTTAGAAAAAGATAGGAAAACACTGTTTTTTTAGGGTAAATTTTTTTTATTTCTCAACATAGTCTCCTTTCAGCTCTACACACTTTTCCAAACGTTTTTCCAAAATTTTTATGCCGTCCAAAAAATAGGATTTCGGAAGTTCTGCAAAATACTCATTCGTTTGAGCAATGATGTCCTCGTTGGAAGTGAACCGTCGTCCGCCAAGCCATTTCTTCAGATTGGGAAACAGGAAATAGTCACTTGGGGCCAGATCTGGTAAATAAGCAGGATGCTGCAACAATTTCATCTTCAATTCCACAATTTTGGCCATGGAAACAGCACAGGTGTGCACACGCGCATTGTCCTGATGCAAGACGATTTTTTTCTTCTTCAAATGCGGACGTTTCCCTTCGATTTCCTCGCTCAACCGTTGCAATAACGACGCGTAATACGGCCCTGTTATCGTTTTTCCTTTTTCCAAGTAGTCGATGAAAATGATGCCCTGCGTATCCCAAAAGACTGTGGCCATCACCTTGCCGGCCTATGCCACTGTTTTCGCCTTCTTTGGAGCCCGTTCACCCTTGAAAATCCACTGTGATGACTGTCTCTTCGTTTCTGGAGTGTGGTAGTGGATCCAGGTTTCGTCCACAGTTACATATCGACGAAGGAATTCGGCAGGATTGCGACGGAAGAGCGCCAACCTGACCTCAGAGTCGACCACACGTTTGCGCTTATTCTCCTCTGAGAGCAAACGCGGCACCCATCTTGCGGAAATTTTTTTCACAGACAATTTTTCATGCAAAATTGAAGCGACTGTACCTTGTGATATGCCTGTGGCCTCAACTAAGTCGCGCACTTTAATTCGTCGATCGCTCAAAATCAGGTCGTGGATTTTATTGATGATTTCAGGAGTAGACACCTCCACTGGGCGTCGCGGACGATGTACATCTTTTGTGGATGAACGGCCACGTTTAAATTCATTCACCCAATTGTAGACTGTCGCAAACACAGGTGCAGATGTGCTATGAACTGCATCCAACTCGGCTTTGATTTCTTTCGGCGTTAAGCCTTTCAAATGGAAATGTTTGATGACAGCCCGGAACTCGCTTTTCTCCATTGTTATGTATAAACAAATGTTGTTGACTTTAATCGACGATAGAAATTGACCTTCGGCATAGATCGTGCTGAAATTTTGACAGCTTACCTGTCGATAGTGCTGCTAACGGAAAAAAAAATCTTTACCGATACTACGAGCGCCAGCTCTTGGATTTTCTAAGGACTTATTGAACGACCCTCGTATATATATACATATATATATATATATATATATATATATATATATATATATATATTATATATATATACATATATATATATATATATATATATATATATATATATATATATATATATATATATATATATATATATATAGAAAGAGATTTTTATATAAACTCCTCCTACACATTAGAATTTTAATTTAAGCAGAAAATACCGCGAAAAATATAACATGGAATGTGTTCCTATCAATCCATGCCTGAAGAAGCGTTTTCATTGTATTAAAACTGACATGCCACCGGCGTATCTCACCAATAGTTCTAGGGAAATCTATCTTCTCACTGAGGAAATTCAAATTTGACGAATGAAGCAAAAATAACCTAGAAAAAAAACCTAAGTTTATTGTATGGTAGTTTGAATGTGGAAACCATTGAAAATTCGATGAACAGAGTTGTAAAATCAACGTATATAGGAATCTATTTTTCACGGTAAACCAGTGTAATCTTTTACACTAACATAAAAAGTGTAACGTGTAACTAACCCCTATTGTGTTGGTGGAGCTATGGGGTTCCAAGGTGAATAATCTGGGTTCACTAGTTCTTCCTTAAAATGGTATTTTCGGGTATGGTTGGGGATATAACAATTTGTTAGTTTTGTGCCAAAATTGTCCAAATTACGTCCTTTGTAATAATTTTGCATTTATATTTATTCATCAATTTTGTGAACAAACTATAAACATTGGTGGCTGTTAAAAGATGTATTTTTCCACTTCTCGAGTTACTAAGATGAAAATTGAAAAGTAGGTACTGCCACCCTATTGTGAAGTATCTACATTATCCACAACACAATTGAATGCCAATATTTTGTGAATGGTACGTGAAAATTACGTATAGTGGTTTCCAATTGATAGGTTATCAATAAGATGATAAACTACCTACGTGTATCTCGTGTTTTATGCATCCGATAAATAGTTATGAACAAATTTAAATTAAATCGGAATGTGATATCCATGTATCAATCGAAAAGAGTGGGCACTGATTGATCAATCAATTTTCGATCTAAATGAAGATATATCCGCTATGATTATCATTCCTCGACATTCTTACGCTACCATGAATATAAAATAACATGGCACTACAGAGGAGGACGCTTAATATGCAAAATCCTAGTTTCTAGTACTTCTTAATTATCAGCTGCAATGAATTAATTATTACCAAACGGTTAACTACTAGTATGTAAAAGTAGGTTTACATCCGTGACCATAAACACAGATTTGTAAAATAAACATCGAGATAAATAAAACTGACTGAAAATATGCGATCCGTCATGTTCTAAAATTAATATAATGTTCCTTAATAATCATTAGGTTTTCAAATTACAAAATACGGCATGAATTTCATAATTTTGATTTAATTAGAAGGTCAATAGTTTAGTGATTTGCATGGATTTTATATGCATTCGAAACTGCTTTTAATTTTCATACGAAATACCGGGTTCATTCGAAGGTGAACTAGAAACAGAAGATTTTATTTATCCAATATATTATCAATTAATTTACTCAGAATCCTTGAGAACATTCTTCTGGGCAATATCCAAATTCATATTTCACAGTTTAATAGCATCTGTATGGTAGTATCCAAGAATTAAGTATATTGAATTTGTATTTAATGAATCGCCTGTTAAATGTACATATATACACTATGCATTAAATAATGAGAGGAACATTTTGACAGGTGTAAAAAGGAAGGACAGCTCAGTATAATCTTGTAGAAATCAAATCATGAAAAACATACTAGTCGACCATGGTCAATTTCATACATTACATAAAGTGAACAAGGAAAATTCTTTAATAATTTAAAAAATTATCAAACAACTTTCCAAGGAAGCTGGTTATACGTATTCAGCAACGCAAAATCTGCATTCACAATCGAACGGTGAATTATAGAAATTGTCAAGTCACCCCGACTCAAAATCTGCATACAGCTGTTTCGATCTTATTAGATCTCATCAGTGCAGCTTATTTGAGTCGGAGTGAAATAACAAATTTCTAATTGTTCCCCAATACAAATCGTGGTCAGTAACACTGGCTGGATAACAATCTAGAGCGCCATCCCACCAAAGATATTGGGAAACAACAATTCACCACTTAGACTGAAAATGCAGAAATTCGTCGCTTAAACACGTACCTCCTGATATGAAGATATCTACTCTACAACAGTGGTGTATATGATTCCAAGGCACACTAACATAGTGATTTAAAACCTTTGAAAATACTCACGAGAGCGCGCTCCGAATATTCTAGTCGCTTAATACGCAAAATACAACAATCAAATCATGAAAAACATACTAGTCGACCATGGTCAATTTCATACATTACATAAAGTGAACAAGGAAAATTCTTTAATAATTTAAAAAATTATCAA
The DNA here is from genome assembly GCA_030704885.1 of Cynegetis impunctata. Taxonomy (NCBI): domain Eukaryota; kingdom Metazoa; phylum Arthropoda; class Insecta; order Coleoptera; family Coccinellidae; genus Cynegetis; species Cynegetis impunctata. The sequence continues at coordinate 152,329 of JARQZK010001594.1, forward strand.
ACAACTTTCCAAGGAAGCTGGTTATACGTATTCAGCAACGCAAAATCTGTATTCACAATCGAACGGTGAATTATAGAAATTGTCAAGTGTTGTTTCCCAATATCTTTGGTGGGATGGCGCTCTGGATTGTTATCCAGCCAGTGTTACTGACCACGATTTGTATTGGGGAACAATTAGAAATTTGTTAATTCACTCCGAGTCAAATAAGCTGCACTGATGAGATCTAATAAGATCGAAACAGCTGTATGCAGATTTTGAGTCGGGGTGACTGGACAATTTCTATAATTCACCGTTCGATTGTGAATGCAGATTTTGCGTTGCTGAATACGTATAACCAGATCGAAACAGCTGTATGCAGATTTTGAGTCGGGGTGACTTGACAATTTCTATAATTCACCGTTCGATTGTGAATGCAGATTTTGCGTTGCTGAATACGTATAACCAGCTTCCTTGGAAAGTTGTTTGATAATTTTTTAAATTATTAAAGAATTTTCCTTGTTCACTTTATGTAATGTAATCTTATAGATACCTACGTTTTACTTATACCGTCTAAATGCCATTCTTTCACTTTATTTGGAAATGTGAATTTACCAGAAATGTTTAACACTGAAATCCATTATGTACAGGGTGGGCAAATTTCGATGTTCGTATGAAGTATCTCGGTAACTATAGGAGAAACAAAAAAATGGAGGACACATTCGCGGGCGACAACCAAATTTTGCTCGATTTTTCAACTTTTAGACGAGTATGAATATCATGGTTGTTTTTGAAGTTATAATAACTTTTACATTCTTTAACTTCTTCAGAGTTAGCTGTGGTTTAGTTGGAACGGAGTTTTTCCTCCTTTCAAACGATGTAAGCCTTTGAAAGCGAAAAGAATATTTTCAAACATACATATTTACTTTTTCCTTTTTTTTATACGTATACCAAGAAGGCGGGTGTCATTCTTCTTTTCTTTTACGATTAAACCTGTTAATTGATATTATGACGGAAAGAAATAGACAAACTTTGTCATAGTTGTCACCCGCCTACTTGGAATACGATTAAAAAAAGCAAAAAGGAGTGTATTAAAATATTATTTTCACTATTTCAACTTCAAAGTTTGTAAATAGGTAGTTTCGTATATATTGGATGGAATTGATTTTGGATCGAATTGGTTGGGAGGGGGGGGGGTTTTGAACCCCTTGGGGGGAAAATAAATCTTGTTTCCACTACAGAAGGTGCAATTTTTTAGCAATAGGGTTGAAAGTTTGTATGTAGGTAGTTTCGTATGATATCTTGGATGCGATTGGTTTTGGGACGAATTGGTTGGAGGGTTGACCCCCCGGGGAGGCAGTAAGTATTGTTAGAGGGCAATTTTTTTTTCGGATTTGGAACAAAAATCATGAAGTAATGAATAGATTTTTCAAGCTGGATACGTTATGCAAACCTGCTGTTCTAATGCAGCTCGCTGTTTTTTTGGAATTTTATCATCAGATGTAAAGGATAAATTGATCTCTGGATCATTCCTTCATATTGAAAATAATCTTAAAACCCGCGAAAAAACATGAAATCCCTACATTCAAATGGCGGCAGTTAAGGAAAGATTGATAACACCGAAAGGCACTGTCCTAATATCAACTGAATCAGCGAAATTTCAATTCTCTAAGTCAATCTGGAGAAAATGTGGAGGTTGGCGTAACCTTAAAACTCGCGAAAAAACGTGAAATCTCTACATTCGAGTGGTGATGGTTGGGAAAAATTGTCAGCTCAATTCACTTATAAATTTTCAACTCATTTTCAATTCAATTTGCAGGAGTTGTTCGGGGTAGCAAAAATTTTTTGTTTTAGCTCCATACACCCTCTAAGAAAACCTAGAAGGCTGAATTCTGGATCATTTTTATCACCAGTTTCAAAAATTCTCGCTGATATGAATATATATGTATATATATATATATATATATATATATATATATATATATATATATATATATATATATATATATATATATATATATATATATATGTGTGTGTGTGTGTGTGTGTGTGTGTGTGTTCCAGGGGGTATAAACCGAATTATGAAACTACAGTGCAGAAGTTTATTAACGGAAAATACTACTAATAAGGCCAATATTAACAGCTGGTAAATCTTCAAAATATGGTGAAGAATTGGAGTACAACCTTAACGAAGGCAGATAAAGAAAATACGAGGAGTCTTGATTACTACGTCCTTCCCTAGACATGCACCAAAACAAGTTAAATACTCGGATAAACCCTCGTTAAAGTTGCAGCATTAATATTCTTCTTCTTTTCCAACATGCATCGGCTAGCTAACTTTTAACAGCTACTTTTCTATTCATTGTTCGCTGTAAATTCCTTTTTCTGTCGCAATAATCTCTACAAGCAGTGGTCTATGTAATTAACAGACAGCAGACAGTAAATTTTTATCACGATTTTTCATTATCATCAATTTTCGTCAGCAATATTTCATGTTCATTTTATTTGCTGGTATTAAATAATTTTTACCGGCTCTTAGGAGACTGTACAGGTTGTTCGCTGTCTTCATAATCAAACCTGCTTTTTTTGGCTTCCCTTTCATTTTTAAAGTCTCTAGGCAGATCATAACTGCTTTCCTCAATAATTTTGTTCAAAGCCGAATCACAATCACTCAATGTGTCTGATTGTTTTGTTCGATTTTCCAAGCTTTCGATGCATTGAACAACTTCGTCAAATTGCAATAATATAGCCTTTACTGTCCCAGTTCTGATCTCCTACCTGGTGCCTGATAAAGGCTTCATAGTAAGCTTCAGTTTGCCTTTGATTAATTTCAGCGTTTGCCGGAACTTGAAAATAGCAAATAAATTTTCTCACTAAAACCAGAAAATGTTGTTGTTACCACAGAAGAATTTGCCACGTCTAATAACAGCAGATTCCAGCTATGACAACCGCATGATATAAGAAATTCTCTAGAATTTATACTTAATATTCGAGTTTCAACTCCATTATTTACGACTACCATATTTGTACCATTGTCATATTCTTGGCCGGTACAGTTTTGAATATCTAAGCCATTTTTTTCCAGCTCTCCCAGTATTGTATAATTTAAATATTCTTCAGTCGTCTCAGTGACAGCAAGAAATCCGATAAAGTTTTCTTCTATTGTGTTTATTGATGTATTGCAATATATTAAGATATTTGTTCAATTCTAATAATACAGTCCTGCACTACGGACTCCAGTAAAAAAAAAATATATTGTCAAAGTACTTCATCGATAACTCTTATGATAATATATATATATATATATATATATATATATATATATATATATATATATATATATATATATATATATATATATAAAGCTAGGAGAAAACTCGTTGAGTACGCAGCATGCAGGAAGTATACTCTTCTTCTAGCTTTATCCTAACTGGTCAGCAAAGACTTGAACTGTCATAATTTTAACTAATCCACTCAAACTTAGTGAATTAGATTGAAACCTGTAACTGCTGAGATTTTTATATTGACGTCCACCTTAAATTAGTAAGAAAGATATGCAGTTTTGTTAGTACCAGTAAATACACACAAATACGTGCATCATTACATTCCTTCTGAAACAGCATACCAATTTCAGTAATTATATTTCAAAATTATTTCAACGCCTCTAGTGCCAATTCTATTTTCATTCTTCCATTGTGTGCGAAGAAATATTAATTGCATAAGAGGAGTGTCCGAAAGTCGGACGGAAAAGTGACCTGAATTCTTCATAACGAAAATGGTAATCATTGTAATGATTCAAAAATGTATGAATGTGAGACAAACAATGGTCCAACATAATGTCCCATCCTGAGTTTGGCAAGTAAGTAATATTTAGTAACGGTGAAGCTCGGCTCGTCTGTATTGATACGTGATCAAAAAAAATCCGATATGAAAATTCTTCTTGGCAGCAATTCGCAATGGAACACAATACAGTTGCAATTTCTGCACAAGAAACTGATCGATGCTTACTTTGTTTATGTATACTCATATCTTTCAACGTTTGATTGTAATGATATAACCTAAAAAACTGATAGTGATTCTTATCGGCTTGTTTATCGTGAATTTCGGGGTTCGTCATGATTTATCTCGATACGAATACTTGAATTTCAATGAATATTATATTAAGTTTGAAGAGGTACATAATATATACAAAGGGATTGATTCCGGTAAGGAAGGAAACTAAATTATGGTACTCAATGTTTCAAGAAATAGCTAACATAGTAACGGGTAATCTCAGTTCACAACGAAGTCAATCATCCTTTTGAAATGTACATTTTTAGGTTACTTGTATCGTCCTAGTGAACTAGTGTCTATTCTGCATAAAATCACAAGATCTAGATTTGTCTAAACATTCGAAACGTATATCACACTTTGTAACACGTTTGTGTTAAACAAATTTCAAATGTAACATCATATCCAAAGTTGATCGCGATATTTATAAAGATATTACTATAATTAGTAATTTCTTTGAATAATTTCAAATAATAATTTTCAACATAGACGCTTCGTTTCGAAGCAAAAACATACTTCTATTTTTTATTTAACCACATTGATAATTTTTGTAAATCTTAGTCAAAAGTGTATACTCTGGTGACGAAGATGCAAATTTTATACATCTATATTTTTGATAAAACCCATCTTAGCGTCGAATGAGTTGACAATGAAAGCGAGCTTGACTAAATGGTTTCAGCATCTGATCATCGATCTCACAAAAATTTTTATTGTAATGTAGTACTACAAAATATCCTACAACGACAAAAACACAATACTTTTCTGAAAATCAGATTGTTAAATTTTAATATTGAACAGTACTGACTTCGATTAATGAAATTTAAAATTGGTGGATTTCCAATAGATACTGCTCATACTTTTAGATAGCTCTTGATTCATTTTATATACGAATTCAATGATTGAAATCAACATATTACAGTGATTCAGCTATTTAAAGAATTGTTAGAAGAATAATAATAAAACAATGAAACATATTCACTATTTCCCCGCGATGAATTTCTTCTTTGTAGTTTATTTCCATGGTCCGGGATCTCTCGGATGGCATTAATCGCCTCAGTGGCAAATCTCCCAAACCGGATAGTTCGAATTTGAGTTTATTTGACATAAAATATTTTGCAAATATTGAATGAAATTAATTTAAAAATTTTTTTCGAGATGGCGCAAAATTCAAGCAATAGGCTTATCATCCTTATACAAAGACAAAGACAGCGACGTGGGTAAATATTTAACGTACTGCTTTGCAATGCCATTTCTCAACCCAGAAGATGTAGGAGATTGTTTTGTTGAAGAATTATCTTCAATACAACCACAGAATTCTAAAGTTGTGGAATTTGCGGACTATCTGGTCGATAATTATATTTCAGAATCGGCTAGGTTTCCACCAGAAATATGGGCGGAGAATACGACCAGTTTACAACGGACGATGAATGCATGCGAGAGCTTTCATGCAAGGTTTAATTCTTCATTTTATTTCGCCCATCCACATATATTCCAATATTTAACAGTGTTAATAGATTTTCAAAGTGACACTTATATAAAAATTAGAAGCATTCAAAAAAAATATAAAAAAAGTTTATTCTTCACACACTCTCAAAAATAAAAATTTTCTAAATGAACAAATTTTAAAATTAAATTGTAACTCAATATCAAAATTTGAATTTCTTAAAATTGTAGGAGAAAAATTTAGAATAATTAAATAAACGAATATTTAGCATGTTATTAGGTATAGGTATATTATTGTAAATATTTGTAAATTGTATAAAATTATATGATATAATATGAATTTTAGTTTTAATATTCTACGAACAGATTACGAACCCCTACTGTGCAAGCTCATGTAGGCCCGAGACTCAATTTACCTAACTCCGGGACTCAGTTCGGCTATCATTAAGACGGATTATAAATTTTGGGACTCAATTAGGCATCTCCGCATACTTGGCTACGTCGTTCTGATGAGGACCAAAGAGTCCGAAATACGTGTCAACGGCTGCTTCGACATATAGGGCTAGACCAGGGGTCACCAAATGGCGGACCGCCGACTCATTTTGTGCGGACTGCGGGAACACAGCAACTTGCACTACAGAGTACGTATTAGGGGGCATCCATTAATTACGTGAGATAATTTTGGCGATTTTTCGATCCCTCCTCCTCCTTGGTGAGATGTGAGATTTTGCTCGACCCCCTCCTCGAATCTCACGTGAGATTTTTTAAAATGCGTATTTATTATAAAAATGAGTTAATCTTCTTATAATTTTTTTTATTTAAAACTAGTATTTAATATTTTTAATGACGTAGCATAGAATCACAATGAGATTTAACAATAAAATACCTAAGTAGCAACTACTGAAATTTGTAAAAGAATATACACTCTAATACAAGTGTGAATACTACTTTAACTTGACTTTCACACTTTTTATTCCGCCATAACTTCAAAAAAAATTCTATTCGTTCAAGTAAATTAGTAATATTTTAATGAAATGTGGAGAAAATAAAATTAATAATAAAACAATTGTTGTAATGAGCCATACAGAAATTTTTATTCAGTGAAAATTATTAGTGCATCGTATATTTATTATAAAAGGTTATAGCATTATTTTTTTATGAATAATCTTCCCATCGTACGGTATATGAAAAAAAATATTATTTCCAAAAAAAATTCATTTACTGTTAATAAAATATTCATTAATAGTTAACGAATAATGTTAGAAGAATAGTTGTTCATATTTAATAAATGAATAAATTGTTTCCAAACAAATGTAATTTATTTGTAGTTAATAAATTCTTCTATCAGTATTATGTATGATTTGGCCATATTTTAGTGGAGAAACATTTTTTACTTAATTTAACCCAGTTTTCTCGCAATTTCATACTGTTTCTCGGGGGAAAAAAATTACGTGATATTTGCCGAGGCCACCCCCTCCCCCACGTGAGATTGAGTGAGATTTCTCTCGATTCCCCCCCCCTGTACACCTCACGTAAATAATGGATGCCCCCTAATTTAATAAAACTGTACGAACCCTGTGACGACCACGTGTTGTGCGGACCGCGATGGCCATTTTATTTCTTAAAACGGACCCCGAGGGAAACTAATTGGGCTAGACCGATAATTTTGCCTGTTTGTGTATATATATATATATATATACATACATATATATATATATATATATATATATATATATATATAAATAAATATAAATATATATATATATATATATATATATATATATATATATATATATAATATATATATATATATATATATATATATATATATATATATAAATATAAATATATATATATATATATATATATATATATATATATATATATATATATATATATATATATATATATATATATATATATCCATAATCTCTTGATAATTATTAGCAATAACAGGCTTGTTGAATCTTAAAAAACTCGATTATATTAAAAAGTTGACGTTTCGCCACGACATTCGTGGCTTTATCAAAACTTTTGAAAAGTTTTGATAAAGCCACGAATGTCGTGGCGAAACGTCAACTTTTTAATAAAATCGAGTTTTTTGAGATTCGACAAGCCTTTTATTGCTAATAATTATCAAGAGATTAGAAATAGTTCACAGGCAACAACAATTCGAATAGATATATATTTATATGTAGATATA
>JARQZK010001594.1:165000-166181 GCA_030704885.1 Cynegetis impunctata
TATATATATATAATATATATATAAATATATATAATATAATAAATTATATATATATATATATATATATATATATATATATATATATATATGTGATAATTTTTGATTTTTTTGGGAATGTGGCTTAGAAAAAATGGATGTCTTTCTATATAATCTTTTATTTTTTCATTCCTTATTCCAATTTCCCAAAAGCCTTTTTCAAGGACTACAATGGAGAGAAAGAAAAAAATTTTTGTCACCAAAGTCACAGTTAAAAGCTACATTTAGTCGATAAATTAAAAAACACTGAAAAAACATAACTATTTTTATAAATATCACAGAAAAGTATTTACCCAGCTTAAAATTATCCTCGGAAACACCGACACCACTTCATTAAACGTATACACAAATTTTGAATGAATTGATATCTACGATTGTTTACTTATTTTCCCCTATACTATATATCAATTCATTCAAAATTTGTGTATACGTTTAATGAAGTGAGTGTCGGTGTTTCCGAGGATAATTTTAAGCTAGGTAAATACTTTTCTGTGATATTTTTAAAAATAGTTATGTTTCTTTCAGTGTTTTTTAATTTATCGACTAAATGTAGCTTTTAACTGTGACTTTGGTGAAATAATTTTTTTTTCCTCCATTGTAGTCCTTGAAAAAGGTTTGTGAAGCCGAAACGTTGGAATAAGGAATGAAGAAAAAAATGATTATATAGAAAGACATCCATTTTATCTAAGCCACATTCCCAAGAAAAACTCAAAAATTATCACACATACATTTCTGGCTTAAAAATAAATTTTTAATATATATATATATATTATATATATATATATATATATATATATATATATATATATATATATATATTATATATATATATATATATATATATATATAATATATATATTATATAATATATATATATTGCGTCAATTTTTTTCGAAAAATTAGGATCATCATTGCACAAATTCATCAGCATCTCACAAAATTCGAGTAGTTCGAAATGTCATTTTCGTTCAGTTATTCAGTTTTTTCTCTATTTTGCTAACGTTAGACTGAAATATTGACTCCTTGTGGGGAAACTTTGGCATTGAAAACTTCGCAAACCTTCTCTTTGTATGGTACGCATTTTGTCTCCATAACCGATCATTACAAAATATGTTCTCCTCTCAAACTTCTTTTTTTTTAAAAAT
>JARQZK010001595.1:0-22500 GCA_030704885.1 Cynegetis impunctata
TTTTGATTCGAATTGGTTGAGGGGTTGACCCCCCTGGGGGGATAAATAAATCTTGTTTACACGACAGAATTTTGTAGCACTAGGGTTGAAAGTTTGTATCTAGGTAATTTTGTATATCTTGAATGGAATTGGTTTTGCTTCGAATTGGAAGGGGGGTTGACCCTCTGGGGGAATAAATGAATCTTGTTTGCACGATAAAGGTCGCAATTTTGAAGTAATAGGGTTAAAAGTTTGAAGGTAGGTATTTTCGAAAGATATCTTAGATAGGATTGGTTTTGGTTCGAACTGGTTGGGAAGTTGACCCCCTGGGGGAAGAAATAAATCTTGTTTACATGATGAAGGGCGTAATTTTGAAGCAATAGGATTGAAAGCTTATGATTAGGTAGTTTCGTTGATGTATCGAATGGCATAGTTTTTAATGCGAATTGGTTGGCGGGTTGACCCCCCAGGGAAATACGATAGAAGGCACAATTTTGGTACCATAGGGTTGAAACTTTGTAGGTACCTAGGTAGTTTCGTACGATATCTTGGATACTATTTATTTCTATATGAATTGGTTGGAGGTTTGACCCTACGGAAGAGAAAATAATTCTTGATCTCACGATGAAGGGCGCAATTTTATAGAAATAGGGTTGAAAGTTTGTAAGTAGGTACGTAGTTTCGTATGATACCTTGGATGTGAATGGTTTTGGTATGAATTGGTTGGAGGGTTGATCCCCCAGGAAAGAAATAAATATTGTTTAAACATCAGAAGGCAAATTTTTTTTTTATTCTGGAAAAAAATCATAATTTGATGAATATATTTTTTAAACTGGGTACATTATGAAAACCTGCTCTTCTAATGCAGCTCGCTGCGATAGAGTTTTTTAAATTGTTTACGTAGAGATTTCAAAATTTGCGAGATTTAAAAAAGTTTGTTTTCCTTGATGAAATGATTATTGAAACAAAAATAACAGAAGCAATTCTTACTTCATTTCATGAGGTCAATTACAACTGAACATGTGGACATTCGTTCGTTGGTGGATGCAACCGATGGACAACAGGATACTTCTTTTCACTGTTATTGTAATGTCTTTCTTAGTTCCTGATCATATTTAATTTTTATATTTTCCATATATGATAGATAATTGAGTAATAAGAAAAAATAATGCTTTGTCCACGACTGTACTATAAAACATTCATGTTACATGTGCTTCCTAGAGTGTAACAATGCCTATTATTCACTAGTGAATAATGGATCATTTTTTACTACATGACGTCACACTTAAGACGTATATCTAAACTAGAGAACATCATTTACATTGTTATGATATTATTATTGATAGATTTTAAAACATTGATTCATCTATAAATTCAATGCCTTCGTTTATTTTCAATCATTGTTCTGTTAATATTAATATGAAAAAATAAATGCAAAATTATCTATTTTATTTTTATCCGAGTGAAAGAAAGGAATGGAATCGATGTCAAGTGAAATAGTTGACGTTTACGTGAGTATGCAGTTTTCAGTGAACACAGAAAATGTTATGTCAACGCTTTTGATAACTATTCTTATTGTTGAAAATGAAGATTATTACTAATTTTTTCGAGGAAGTCGTGGACAAAGTATAGTATTCTACTCGCACGAAATTAGAATTTTTCACTCGGGTGAATTGCGACACTCACCTGCTGCTCGTGTCGCAAACTTCACCCTCGTGAAAAATAGCAATCATTTTGTGCTCGTTATATACTATTGTTTTAATTATTATTTTATGTTATAATGTTTCTTATTTTCTTTGAATACTAAGTAATTTATAACTACAACTCGCAACTATATTCAACGTTTTAGTCTTGCTGTATATGAAGGATTAAAATTTTCATATTAGGTACTGAAACTCCAGGTGAAACAAAGAAAGGAAACGAACTGTTTATTTCATTACATTCATATACTTAATGTGAAGATATTTAGGGAATACAATGAAAATGGTGAAAGCATTGCGAGAAAATCACTTTGACGTAGTAATACCATGAGAGTATCACGCTTTAACGTGAAAATGTGAACATTGCTTCTATTACTTCACGGAATTTATTGTTGAAAGAACGAATGTTATCTGCAATTGGTGTAACGTTCTCACCTAACATTTAACGGTCGAATTCAAGTGCGAGCTAGAAGTAAAACCGATAAAATTGTACAATAAATGTTAACCCACAGTCGATATCTGAGTACTATATTCCGTAGTTTATATTTCGAATGCACCACGTGATAAATTTTATCATCAAATTACGCTTGAAATGTACGTTTTATTTTAGTACATCAAAGGATGAGGCAGTTTCGAAGTTATTGTGCAGTACATTTCAACTTTGAGTATCGTTTTATATATTTCGCACTATGTGATGCTCAAATGGATTGTAATGGTAGTACATTTCGAGAGGTTTATTTGAAACTTATGATGGGCAACTATCGAATATTGAAATTTCCAACAGAAATAGTAGCAAAATTTCAAGAAATAGATTTATATTTTGCAAAATCACGCTTATAGCAAACTGAATTGAAAAGTAGGAAATAATTTATTTACCTAAAAAAAAATTTGCAAAGTGTACCTAGGGTTGAGGAAAAACGTTGAAACCAACGAAGAAACGCACCTCAACATCAACTCAATCCACATACCAAATTTCAACTCTTTATCGTGAAAAAAACTTCGCGAGGTGCATCGTGTACTGATAGCGAAACAGATCGAGATGCAATTTGAACGGAATAGTGACCACGGAATGCAGCGCGGTTGAGGAAAAGAGTTGAATCCAAAAAAGGATATTAAGTCAACACAAATTCAATATACTCACCAAATTTGAACCCTCTAACTCAATCTGCAAAAGCTGTGGAGTTCAATTTTTCAGAAACCATGAAAAACAAGAAATATCTACGTAAAAATGGCGGCGGTTGGAAAAATTCAACCAAATTTTGATATTTTCGTTGAGCAACGAAAGCAATCCTAGGTATCAGCTTATTCGACTCGATGAGAGCCGCCGTATATATCAGACATGAAGAATTTTTCGAAAATCGTGGTCTGGGAGATCCGAAACATGAAAAAAATATCCCTGCGCCTAACTGATTTCATTCGATACACTGCAATAGTATGTATTTTATGGGATAAAATACGACAAAAATGTTCGAAAGATATTGACTTGGTTCCATACTTTATCGCAACCCTGTATATATATATATATATATATATATATATATATATATATATATATATACTTTTATATATATAGATAGATATGAAATTGAGTTCTTGGTGCCAAGCATCATAAAAAGTCATGAAACGAAAAACTATCTTGGTGCTAGGTCCAAATTTACTAATTTCACCCATTTTAATAAGCAGGTTTTTAAAGTGAAAACCTGCTAAAAAGAACATGACTTTTTTCTCGCCTAGTCCTTAGAGACATGTCAGCTTGAAGATCTCATGACTTGCGTTAAATATCAGGTGATTCATCTTCAATGATAGCTCCAAGAGGATCATTATAAAGTAGAACACTGCGTTTGAAACTTTAAAAATCCTCAAAGCTTGTATTGAATTCATCATTATCTTATTATGAACATCGGCTTAAAAACTCATCAAAGTCCTTATCTTTGAATTATTCTCCTAGTTGTTCATAGCTAGAGAATTGCGTCAAGTTATTATTTCTCTACGAATTTTTGAACACTTCAAGCTGTTATAGTGTAAAGCTACAGTTCCACCGTAGGAACATTTTGTTGCCGAATGTTTCTCTTTGTTGCCAAAGGTAGAAACTTATGGCAACATACGTAAACTTCTTGTTTGCACCGAAGCAACTAAAATTGTCAATTGTTGCATATTATTCAGTAGAAACAATCAAAATTTGTTGCCGAAACATAAGGAAATTTTAAGGAACATTTTGAAACAGTTACGGAAACAAACAACAGCAACAAAATTGTCCCTCCGGTGGGAACGTAACTATATATTTATTTCGTTTTCGCTCTTACTTCACTGCACACTGAAAATATGCAACACGAATGTTTCACAAGTTGCTTCTCGATACGTTTCTACTACGATAGCAACAGGGATTTTTGCAGAAATGTTTTCTATTTTTCTTTTGAAATTTACCGCCTCAAAATGAAAACCTGCGACAAGTAGGAATAGTCAACTAGTGATCCGCCGAGACGAGAGATTCTCGTCTCTCGTCTCGTCTCGACGAGACGAGAGAGATATTTTTCTCTCGAAGCAAATTTCGAGACGATACGAGAGAAAGCCCTCTCTCGTCGAGAATTTCTCGTTTCTCTCGATCTCTCGAGCAAACATTTCTTACAATTTACAAATTAACAGTTAAGCCGTCATTTATGTCATTTTCCTATAGTGTTTATCAAAGTATACAAAAATCGTGATGAATATTTAGATAGGTATATCTCTCGTAATATCCTTTGAAAAATAAGCAGTATAAATTGTACTTAGTTTTTACGCGTTATCCATTTTAAATTAATAGAACCGGCCCAGCTACCACTACTAGCGGGTAGTTGTATATAGTAATAATATATACAGGGTGTGACTAAGTTTGCCACGATTGGCAAACTAACAGCCGTATTCACAATCGGCTGGCTAAGTTTTTTATCAGGCCGCGAAATGCGTAAAGGCGGCTACAACATATAGCTGTCTATTGACAAGTATGCTTTTTCAAGCTTTTTTTACAATATTATAAATGAAGGTGTGTATGGTAAAACTCGCAAAGACTTCTGCTGTATTTTACCATACACACATTCATGTATAATCGTACAAAAAGCTTGGGTCAGCATACTTGTCAAGTAGACAGCTAGGTGCGTAGCCGCCTTCACGCACTCAACAGAGCCTATTAAAAAGTTAGCGGCAGATGGTGAATACGGCTGTAAAACAAATAGCTTTTTTCTGCTGACTGGTAAAACAGAAAAATAATTAAACATTGCATTTTTGAGTAAATAAACAAAAATACCGTATATTATTATACATTTGGATTTTACTTCGATTTCATGACATAAAGGTCTACATAACTTGTTTTGGTTGAATAGTTTTTGAGATTTCAGCTTAAAAAATTACACATTTGCATCTTTGACGACCCGTTTAAGGGTGAGTTCGAGTTGACGCTCGGAGCACTCGGAGCGCGCACTGTTTTCGCTTTTCTGTTATAATTGGAGCTCCAAAAACACTCTAGTGTGTTTGGTTTGGCACAGTTTAATAACTCCGATCGAACTTTATATACTCCAAGGTCCAAAAATACCAGAAAAACGAAAATAGTGCGCTCTCCGAGTGCTCCGAGCCTCAACCCGAACTCACCCTAAGACTGAGGAAAACTGTTTTGACTTTCTTAGCTTTTGAGTAGCTATTTAATAATTTTAATTTTACGTCTGTTAAAAAATAAATAAAAAGGGCATACCCGAGTTTCATCAGATCCACGCGAAAACCAAAAGCCCATGTATTCCGTGCGGGTCCTTTATTAAAAAAGTTAGTGACAAATTTTTGGGAAAAATGTAGGTACCTACCTATTGTATGAAGGAATAGCTGTTAAAATTGGGGATGAAAAGTGTTTTTTTTCTAACTTAGCTCGTTTGGGTTCTAGAGCATGTAAAGATGTAAAGAAATATGTAATTTTTTAACTTCAAAAAATATTGAACCAAAATATGTCATATGTAATATATAAAAAAGTATACTTCTTTCAGTGATCGTTGATAGTGACTTCACATTCTCCGTCATTTACTATCTAGCATGGTGTTTACATTAGGTTAGAAAAAGGACTAGTCCTGACGTCAGTGAAAGAATTATATATAAGTATATATTCTTAAATGATACAATTAATACACAAATAGGTATTTTTTTCCAATTTCATTGTTTTATTATATTATTTAGGTACTTACTTTTAATAATTCCATTTACTTTTGTTACTATGTTACAATATACCAAAGTACAATAAATTCTTGTAATCATTAAAAATAATATTTTTTTTACTATTAACTTTAAATATCCATTATTGACCGTTTAACTGTTTAACGTTAAAAGTTACATTTTTCACCCGCATAGAAGGAAGAAAAATGGCACTTTTTCTCCGTCCTTCGTTATTGAAGAAAAGTCTCCCTTTACCTCAATACATATTTTTCGCTTTTATTATAAAATTTATTTTTCCTCCCTCTAGTGTCCAGGCATTAGATAATATGAGTTATTTATTACCTCCAATTAATTATTATAATTATGTATGTTTACTTGCTTTAAATGTTATAGTTTGCCAGGTTTTTTAAATATTGTTGTGAAATACAAGGATAAATTGGAATAAAACTAAATTTTATCGTATAGAAATTTTTTTTTAAGTTGGAAAGGTAGAAAATTATATACATTCCTCAGGAGAAAAGTTCATTTCAGTGTCGTACCCATAAAAAAGGTTTGGAGGGAGCAAGCCCTAATAAAATCCATAGGGACTTAATATATTTTTTTAAAGGGTCGAGACGAGACGAGACGAGAGAGAGGTTCTCTCGAGCGAGAGAAACGGACTCTCGTCGAGACGAGAGTCACATTTTCTCTCGTCTTACGAGACGAGACGAGAGAGAGCCTTTTCTCGTCTCGTCTCGTCGAGAGGCAACACTATAGTCAACATTTGTTGCCGAAAAATAAAGAAATTTAAGGAACATTTAGGAACATTTTAGAACATTCACGGAAACACGGAACAGCAACAAATATGTTCCTCTGGTAGAATAGTAGCTTGAAGTAGAAACATTCAAAATTTTTTGCCGAAACATGAAGAATTTTTAAGGAATATTCAGGAATATTTGGGAACAATTTTGGAAACACGCAACAGCAACAAATATGCTCCATAATGTTCCTTATTGCTGCAACAATACTTAAATTAAACGTAAAAGACTAATAAATGTATTTTACAAGTATCTGAAAACATTAAAATTTTGTTTAAAATTAAATAGCAATAAATAAATGGTAAACAATATGATTTAAAAATTCTCATTCTTTCTCTTTCAATTTGCCTTAAGTGAGTTGGCAAAGTAGGCACAACGCCCCTAAAAATTTATTTTCCACTTTTGTTTCTTGCGGAAAACGCAGTGATGCTTGAAATCGAATTAAATTCTCGAAAATAATGGAAATGAGAAACTCGATTTGTACGGTGATAAAAACGTACAAATAGATTCAATTTTCCGAATCACAAATAATAAACTTTGAGAAGTTGAGCCATTATGGTCAGACACGCAAATGGATGGAAGGCAAGAATAACAGTATTTTGAATTATTTTATTACTTTTATGATGAACATAGACAGCTCGCTGTAATATAATTTCTCTGTAGGTAATTCTTCAAATAATGCAATTTGTACAGTGATATCAACTGATGACTAAACGAATTTTATGGTTAATTTCATGAAATATACCTTACATTACCTGTTTTGTTTTCATTGAATGAATTTTCAATTATAAAGAAAAAGTTCAAGGTTAAATCTTTGATAAATAATTCAACATCTGTTTGATTTATAATGTATTTGTTAAATATGATACAACAAATATCGGAAAGTGTTGACATTTCGAACCAATTATTAATAAATAAATTAGTATAGTTTCTCAACTTCATATTTCTATAATTACACGAATATTCAATAAATCTATATTTCTGAATCAAATTATTTCATTTGAGGATATTAGTGAGTGTTTTTTTAGTGTTTTAATTTTTTGCGATGCCCCGAAAAATATGCAAATAACTATCCATTGAGCATAGTGAAATAAACAACTTTGTTTTCTTTTCATTAAATGTTTGAGTTGAGGCTCTAACCAATAGTACTCTGTATCATACACTGTAAAATAAAAATATTTTCTTGTATGTTCTCTGAAACTGTTTGATAATTTTCATTCAGTTTTCTGGATTCAAATGAGATGCGCGGAAGACAAGCACTTTAGAAAATGAATATTAACTTGTATCTATCGAATTACTGTACAACGAAGTTTTTCAATTCCCAAGAGAGTTTCGAAGGGGACCCCTTTCAGACATCGTGAATTTCTTTTTCACGAGAAATTCTCCGATCCTTCGTTTGGAAAATCTGACGTTTGTTTCAATATTACCTAACAAACTGCGAAACGAGATTCCGCAAATGAAGTAGATTTCTCTCTTTTCGGCTCAGTCCCAGTCAACCAGAGCTGCTCGTCCAAATTTCTTGTCAAGAAAGCAATAAAAAAAGTTTCGAGAGCTTCTTAATACGTTTTTCGGATTTATCCGCTATCTCAGTGACATGTCTCGATTTAGAGTATAATTTTCTTCCTGATTCAGTATCGTCCAAAATCCTTTTATATGGATATTTTGAATGACTGAACGTGAATCCATATACATGAGTATAAAAGATGATTAATCAATTCCTAATAATGCAAATAATAAACATATCCTGATACAGAAGAAGATTAAAAGCAGTTGTGATGCTGAGAAGAAGAATATATATATATATATATATATATATATATATATATATATATATATATATATATATATATATATATATATATATATATATATATAATATATATATATATATATATATATTATAATTAAGTGAACTAGGACATTTATTTGAAACTAATCAAACAAACCTTCTAGCGGAGCTGGTTATAAGAGTCACAAAGCATCGAAATATCAACATCTACCCCAGACGGTAATTGTTCGAAATGTTAATTTGTTTATCACAATCGATGGAAATTGATAGACAGACTGTTTCGCCCTTATCGGGGCTCATCAGTATCATCCATCCACCAAGAGTGGTAATCAAACCAACATTTCAAACGGTCATACATATTTCTTCTAGTAACTCCATGACATATAAATATGACACAGCGCCACCAGTCGGAAACAATTGAACCACATCTTTCAGAACAGAAGAAAACATTTCGGCAACGAGAACTAGTACGTCCGGACACCCGAAGGTGGCTACCATATTCGCTAAGCAAGAGTAAAGCTGACACATCAAATTCGATGTGATTCAACATTACACACCGATTACATCGATTGTGATAAACAAATTAACATTTCGAACAATTACCGTCTGGGGTAGATGTTGATATTTCGATGCTTCGTGAACTCTTATAACCAGCTCCGCTAGGAGGTTTGTTTGATTAGTTTCAAATAAATGTCCTAGTTCACTTAATTTTATAACCACGGGCGTGTTTTCCGTTTAACACGAATAATTCTTACTTATATTCATTTGCCATTGCGATAAAATTCGGGGCGATTGCTGCCTGCGGTGTGTAATGTTGAATCACATCGAATTTGATGTGTCAGCTTTACTCTTGCTTAGCGAATATGGTAGCCACCTTCGGGTGTCCGGACGTACTAGTTCTCGTTGCCGAAATGTTTTCTTCTGTTCTGAAAGATGTGGTTCAATTGTTTCGACTGGTGGCGCTGTGTCATATTTATATGTCATGGAGTTACTAGAAGAAATATGTATGACCGTTTGAAATGTTGGTTTGATTATCACTCTTGGTGGATGGATGATACTGATAAGCCCCGATAAGGGCGAAACAGTCTGTCTATCAATTTCCATCGATTGTGATAAACAAATTAACATTTCGAATAATTACCGTCTGGGGTAGATGTTGATATTTCGATGCTTCGTGAACTCTTATAACCAGCTCCGATAGGAGGTTTGTTTGATTAGTTTCAACTAAATGTCCTAGTTCACTTAATTTTATAACCACGGGCGTGTTTTCCGTTTAACACGAATAATTCTTACTTATATATATATATATATATATATATATATATATATATATATATATATATATATATATATATATATATATATACAGGATAGCGAGAAAGTCCGGCAACAAGGTTTTTTTAAGACGATTAAACTTATAATTATCAAATTGCCCTACGAGATGGATTGTTTGAAGAGGTGTAATTAAGTGGCCGGCAATATCTCCCGACTTGACTCCATTTTATATCAGACATAACTGATTCAAAAACTCTCAAATGTCTTGAGATACAAACAATTTCTCCATAAATGATAAACAATTCTATTATAAGCTTCAAATACAGATTGTATTATTGCTAAGAAACAGGTGGCCAACATTTTACTATTTTAGTATGAATTGAGAAATTACTTATTGTTTGTCTTGGAAACTGTTTCTTTTTTTTTCTTAATAATGTGATACATTTTCTGTATTTTTGAAAAGAAGACGAAATCAGCTTTTCTACGATATATCACTCGACCTACAGTGCTATTTAAAAAAATTCAAGATGGCGGCGAGTCAAGTTTAGCAGGACCTCTGAAAAACGAAAAATTCAATCCTGTGCATAACCCTAAAATTTGATGAATATACGTTTAATCGTTTTAAAGAAAATACCTTGTTGTCAGACTATCTCGCTACCCGGTATATATATACAGTGAGAATTATTTCAAGGTATACATAGAAAAACCACTGAAATTAGATCCAATGAAAAATGTTTGCGCCATTTGATGGTATACATAGGAAATATAGCATATCAAGTTGTTGCTATGGTAATATGATGATTTTTAAACTTGACAACTTGAAGTACTTCAGACGTGATTGTTGATAACTTTAATTTCTTATCGTATTAAGTTGGAAAATGTACATTTACACACTACAAGCAAAGATTTGCCCTTACGATTGGTACTGCAATGGCTTTAGTTTAAGGCAAATGAGAGATCATTTTAGTGTTGAATATCCTGAGAGACCGGTTCCGTCCATAAGAACAATATCAAAGATACCAGCAAAATTTAAGAACACAGGCTGTTTGCAAACATCCCATCAGAGATCCGGAGTTAGAGCACCATACGAAATCAATGAAAATAAGAGAATAGATGTAATAAATAGTGTTGTCGAGAACAGCAGTATAAATTCAAGATCAGTAGCCGCTGGCCATTCCATTTCACAAAGTTCGGTGATGCGAATTCTACGCAAAGAAAAATTTAGATCATACAGGTACCAAAATTACCAAGAATTAAAAGTAGCTGACCTTTCTTTATTTCGAATGTTTTTTGTTAAGAGCTACTGCTCCTGAATTTATACTGTTGTTCTCAACTACACTAGTTACCACATCTATTCTCTTATTTTCATTGATTTTGTATGGTGCTCTAACTCCGAATCTCGGATGAGATGTTTGCAAACAGAAAATGTTCTTAAATTTTGCTGCTATGTTTGATAAATAAAAGTGTTTTTCTTCGTTTCAGTTTTTATTTTCCTTTCATTGCTGTTAAGCTAACTCCTACGTGTCATGACTTACTCTTACATAGTTAATAAGATTAACTACTTCCTTGAAAGCCAAAGCAATTATGACAACTGCGACGTATCAATAATATCGCTAAGCAACGACAAGTAATCTGTATTGTTGTTTTCCCTATGTATACCTTGAAATGAAGCATACATTTTTCATTGGATTCTCCTATGTGTACCTTGAAATGATTCTCACGGTATATATACCTCAAAATAGTTTCTGGTTTTTAAAGAAGTGTTTTATTACTTACTTAATTCATTACAATATATTTACGAATACTCTTTGAAATGTAAAAACTTATAAATTCTAAGTTCTAGTCTACAGCATTCTCAAACTATATGAAGAATGCCTGGGTGAATTTTCCAATAACAATGAAATGAAAACTAAAAAATCTGCTTTCAGCCATTTATGAAATAGTCATAATTTCAGCTGGATGTCGATACCAAGAGGCGTTTAATTTCAAATTATGAAATGATTGTGAAATGATGAAAATATGTTGAATATTTCATTTGAAAAATTGATGATTACTCAAATCGACCCTTCAACAAAGTCTCTCAAGTGAGACTTCACGACATATTATTCTCATTCATCCTTCTAAGGAGAATGTAAGAAAGTTCGAATAAAATGCATCAGGATAATGACACTACAGCATGATGTTTTTCGTACGGTTAGAAAGGAAAATTCCTCTGATGAATTGTTGCGCTTGGCTGGCAGGTCACTTGCGTCGGCCCTAGTATCCAATATAGGGTCCAAAAATCTACGGTGATTGGTAATTTTGGACAATTCTGAGCATTCTGTCAGGTTTCTCATATCTCGCTGTGAGTTACGTTCAACAACAGTGACGAGATCTTGGTCAAACGAACCGTGGAAAATTAATCAGTTTTTACAATTTTCAAGAAAGTAAGATAGATTGTGGACAAGATAAACGGTACGAGGGGTAGGTCACTTTGTCGGGGTATCAAGACAGCAATGTGAATGAAAGGGCTATATATATATATATATATATTTATATATATATATATATATATATATATATATATATATATAAATATATATATATATATATATATATATATATATATATATATATATATATATATATATATATATATTTTATATATATATTTATATATATATATATATATATATATATATATAAATATATATATATATATATAGCCCTTTCATTTTTAATCTGAAAAAAATAATCAGGGAGATGACAACTTGTTTAAATTTTCTGAAGGCGTGAAGAATGATCATCTCCTCCTGCATAAAGCAATCACTCTGTACCAAAATGTACCATCTACGTAAGATTTTTGTAGAAAATTCAGTCTGAATATAGAAGTCATGAAGATATTGACTAAAATGAAAAAAGATTTTATGGAAAATTTCTGTGATTTGCAATTGGTTGCTTCTACAAATTATAGTGCCGGATTATTTTATAACATCATTATTGCATGGTTAGTTGATCCACTTCATGAATTTTATTAAAGCCGGAGTGTTATTGTTGTTAAAAAATATATCATTCGATATAAACATTCTTTTGAAATAAAAATACTGACCTTCACGCATAGCTTTAAGTTTCCACATCCTCATTGGCCAAATATATGTATTTTAGATGTGGTTAAAGTAGCCCTCTTCCAAATTCTGCCAAATATCATTAGGTATAGCATTCATCTCATTTACTCAAACTCTAATACATTTACACTCTTTGTTTGAAATCAATCAGAAATGCAAAAAGTCGTTGCTCATTTACTGAACAAGTGCAACCGTCCCCTCACGGTCTGCAAAATCTGATCCCCTTTTGCACTGCTCCGGTAAATCGAGAGCTCCACTCTACATTAGTCCAATTCTCTATGTCCGACTACATCTACACTTCAACTCGAAATAATCTATTCAGCAATTTACGCACTCTGAATAAATTCAAATAGGGCCTTTTGAAGCTTTGATTTATGAATGGATGCCGATGGTAACGTCACGTCAAAAAGAACGAATCGAGTTCTTTTCAGAATTTGATTTCAATGGAATTCTCTTCTTTTTGATTTTTTAACTAACGTAAAAATATATTATAGTAAATACGTCAAGGTGTTATTTATAGTAATAACGTCAAGGTGTTATTTTATTCAACACATTATTATAATTAATAATTCTAGGGTTTGTTATTTTGGGGATTCCTTTCATGATTTGGGTTAATTGAATCTTATAATTTTTATCCCATTTATTGTTGTATTGTTGAGATTATTTGATGTGTCTGAATACTACATTGTTGTATATTGAATGAGGAAATAATAAATTAAAGTGGAAATGGTAAAATTGTATTAAGAGAAAAACACCTCGTGTTTTTTTCAGAACACGATTTAAATGGGATTTTCCTCTTTTAGATTTCCTTACTAATCCAAAAATATATCATGGTAAATACTATGAAGCAATAATATCAAATTTTCGTTTCATCTAACACAGTATTATGAATTTTCTTCCATTGTAAATTTCATGGATTCGTATACGTTAGATGAGCCTTAGATTTGTTAAATTGGAAATATTTTCATTGATAAAATCATGTGAACAGATAGGACAGAGTGAGCATATACCCATTGACTAGGGTCTCCTCAAAAATTTATTGAAAACAATGAAATTTTAGGTCCAAAAATCATGAAGAATACCAACATTTGTTGTTTAAAAGATTTTAAAACAAATAAAAGTAGGACCTATGTCACTGTGGAGTAGAGAAATATGATTTTATAATATTATCAAATTTCTTGTGGTCATTGAGGGCTATGGCGAAGGTGATTGGGAAGATAGAGCAACAAACGCTGCTACTATTGATGGCTTTGCGAGAAAGAGGTCAAAAAGAGTTTTATTTTCAAAAAGTGAGAACTGAAGAAAGGATATTTTATTATTACTTTCTATACAATGTTCATGTTTCTGTAAGCCCTAGTTTTGATTACTGTATAACAAGACTGTAACATGTTTTAAACAGTCAGAATGTTTCAATTCAAAAATTTCTTCCCGTTCGTTAACTTTTGTGATTATATAATATAAACAGTCTAAATACTTTCCAATCTACTTCAAAAGACAATGCATGAAAGTTGACATTTCCTCTACAGAAAAGCTGATAATCAGGAAAGTCTTCGTTAGGAAATAACCTCAAATTTCGCCGTTCTAGTCTAAATTAAGTGAGGGGGAAGGTGGAGTGTACCTGTATTTAGAGGACCAGACCCCTCAGTTACATAAGAGCTTGTGAATCTTGTGAAGGTCTATCAATACTCTTCTATTTTGAATTCAAATGGGTGATTGATTTCAATAGTGTATATGGGAGGAAATTTGAAAAATCTATTTGCCTTATTTCAATAAGTGTTTCGAAGCATATGTGCTAGTGACAAGCAAACTTATTTTTCACAGAATAAACAACCTGAAACTGTTTTCACCCCAATCAATGATACCGTGGTCTCATAAGCCGCGAACACAGTGTGGATAAGTTTTGTCATTACAGACACTCTGGCACATATTGGAGATTGAAGGTGCCGTTGTATTATATTTTTGGAGCTGGAATGAAATATGTTTGCTGACGGTCACAACAGATGTCATCTTCATAGTTTATTGAATCCCAGAAGAAAATACTATGAAAGAAACAAACATATACAATTTTGTTGTACATCCGTTTGCTGTCAGTTACTTGGAAGAAAAATTTTATAATATTTTCGAAAAACTAATACAGAATAACAAAAATATCTATACATTAAAAATAGATATATAAAAGTCAAGTTCATGACGTGAACACTGAGTTTTTTACTCAACTATCGACTGCCCCTTTTACTCACAGTTATGTTGGTATTATCTTCGTTGTTATGTTGCCCATTATCTTCCATTGATAAAGTGATAATTTTGTATTGGTACTTATGAATGAGTGTGAAGATGAAAACCTCTTCTCAACACTTAATTTCTAATTAAATGACCGAAACTGAATCAGAATCTTTTAGATAAACTCAGAGTGGAAAAGATGTACGGATATGACCAGAATATTTCAGAAGGTTGTGTAACTTTCAGGAAGCTATCTCAGAATTTTTCAGGATTCCTCAGAATTTTCTGTTGATGACAGTGAAGCTTCTCAAATACCTTTCTCGTTTGCTTAGGACCAGAATTGAAATAGAGAAACCTCGTATTTTTATTACACTGATACACACACACACACAGATATATATATATATATATATATATATATATATATATATATATATATATATATATATATATCAAATAGGATAATGGGTTAAACGGATGAATTAAAGGCTGATAAAAGTGTACTTCTTATATTCTTTGGTGAACTCATGGGAGGAAATATGTATCAATTCCTTCAATTCCTGATGTGACAAAGCAATTGGTTATGTTGCTGAAGAGTGATGAACTTAGATTTGCAATTAATAATCAATTTAATGTTAAATTGTTGTTCTCATCAGTGAAAGACAAAATCGATAAAGATAAACTTAGTGGTGTGGTGTATAGCATTCCTTGTCATGTATGTGAATTATAATATATTGGTCAGACGTCTCAGCAATTGAAAAAGAGAATTAGCCAACACAAGAGTGATATAAAGAACCCATAGAAGGTGTGTGAACTAGCTGAACATTGTAGAGCTACAGACCATAATATGGACTATGGTTCTGCGAAAATTTTGTAATTTGAGAATAATTTAGATAAGAGATCATTTTTGGAGATGTATCATATAAAACGTTGCCCGGATTCAATGAATTCGAGGAAAGATATAGATAACATTAGTAGTATTTATTCCTTTTTAATAGCGTATGACGTCACGAATAGCAATGAGAGTTCTGTTGATTGATTATTAAGGTCAGGATAGAAAGAAGAAGAACATTTTGTGTCACTTTATTTTATTTTTAATTTTATAACTTAGGTTGTCAACTTGTTATTGAGCATTCTGTGATTGCTTTCATTCTCTTGTCACCACGATGTTGTGTTGTTGGAAATTCGTAATATTTATATTTCAAAGAAATCACGTTTGACTTAGTTTAAATAAATTCATATAATGTAGTACAGTTTAATAATGTTATCGTTTGTCACATTAATTTTGTGTTTTTTCTGTTTTGGAAGATGTTAGCTTATTATATATCCTCAAACATTCGGTGAGTCCTTTGTGTTTTGAGACCGCTCGTTTTGCTATTTATTGAACTAATTTTTGTAGAGTCCTGATGAAGGCTTAAATAGAAGCCGAAACGTTGAAAAAGAATATAAGAAGTACACTTTTATCAGCCTTTAATTCATCCGTTTAACCCATTATCCTATTTGATGTATCACGACCGGAGTTATTCTTTCTGATGTATATATATATATATATATATATATATATATATATATATATAATATATTATATATATATATATATATAGTATATTATATATAATAAGATTGGTTTGATTTGTGGTTGTTCCAGGTTCGTAAAAATACTTTAAATTACTAGATTAATTCGTTTAATAGACGTTTCAGGAGTAGTACTCCCTTCCTCAGTATCTAAAATATAAATATACTGTGGTGGTCTGATTACCAATCAGACCACCCTATTAAACAAAAAAAAGGTACAATTATAGGTTACATAGATCGAACCCTGAAACTGACATCACCACAATTACGTCCAGAAATGATACAGGAAGTAAAAAAACTGTTGAATAAGAACCACTATCCGAAAGGACTAATAACAGGTGTTATAAAACAAAGAACACACAAGCTTTACAATACAGAAACAACAAAAAGAAAAATAAAAGACAACAAAACAAGAATCGCAATACCTTTCATGGGGAACTTCTCGTATAAATTAAAAAATATTTTAAAAGATCACAATCTCGAAGTCATCCACAAACCGCAGAATCAAGTAAAACAAATTTTCAGCAAACTAAAACTGCAACACCCACTACAAAAAAAATCTAATGTAGTCTACTCAATTCCATGTAAGGATTGCGGGAAAACAATACATAGGACAAACATCACAAAGATTGCAGGACCGGATAAATGCCCACAAATACACAAAAGCAGCAACTACGGCACTGAACAAACACAAATTAACGGAAAATCATGATTTTAACTACGAAGAAACGAAAATACTAACAACACAAAGGAAACAAGAAAAACATAGAGAAATACACGAAATGTTCCATATACAGACAAATTTAGAGAACACAGTGAACGACAGACAAGACATCAAACAACTTAGTCAAATTCTACCTACCGTTTCTTAAAAAACAAGTCAAACTGAAAAGAATAAGAAAAGAACTAATACATCACCAAGTTTGACATTGAATGCCAGACAAATAAAGAAAATCATTTTCAAAATATATATTATAATAATTGTTTGACGATATTGTTTTATACTCTAGATGTGTTTATTTTTATGTTTATTTTATTGTCTATACTAAGGTAAGCTGTTTTAACGTGTAATATTTGTGTAGTCAATGTTGGTCTATTGAGATTTTTATATTTATATTTTAGACACTGAGGAAGGAGTACTACTCCTGAAACGTTCATTAAACGAATTATCTAGTAATTTAAAGTATTTTTACGAACCTGGAACAACCAAAAATCAAACCAAATCTTTATTATATAAATGACCAGGTAATAAGGTGAAGTGAGAAATTTTTAATATATATATATATATATATATCGAACATGATTAATACAACAGAGGCATGGTCTAGTGACAAAAGCCAACAATCAATTACGGTCAAAAGAAACAACAACTTCACACTTTCAAAAATTACTCATTAAATGTCATGAACCACAATGATACATAATAATTGTTTATAGACCTGTCATATACATATATATATATATATATATATATATATATATATATATATATATATATATATATATTATATATATATATATACATATATATATATATATATATATATATATATATATATATATATATATATATATATATATGTATGTATATAACTGAGATTGAATTCTCGCACATCACTTGGTGAACATCATAAAGAATAAAGTTTGAACTTAAGAATAAACACAATTGGCTTACATATATATAATATATATAATATATATATATATTATATATATATATATATATATATATATATATATATATATATATATGTATATAACTGAGATTGAATTCTCGCACATCACTTGGTGAAACATCATAAAGAATAAAGTTTGAACTTAAGAATAAAACACAATTGGCTTAAGTTTCACTATATAAAAATATTCAGATACTGTATTTAGCAGTGAAGGATAGTCGACATATTTCGAGTTATGAACTCATTATTAAGACTGACTACAGGATAGTGGAGTCAGTCTTGATAATGAGTTCATAACTCGAAACATGTCGACTATCCTTTACTAGCAGTAAAGGCAAGTATCTAAATATTTTTATATAGTGAAACTTAAAATTCATTCTATATATATATATTGGAAAAATAGAATTTTATTTTTTCCAGAAAATCTTCAAATAACTATGCAGTTACTTGTTTCAATATTATCTTATTTGAAGTGATAAATGGAATTTTTTATTTGGAGATTCTGAAAGGTCTCAATGCTAATTAATGTATGCACGTTTTCAATTATAGCTTTTTATAGTTCTTATTATTTCAATTTAAGAAATGGCCCACAAGCAGGAGTTTAGTTATCTTTCATGTACATACCCAGAAAAAATTAGAATATCAATAAAAAAATTAATAAGTTCAATTATAAACACCTGCAAGTTTTTCGAACATTTATTGTACTAAGTAATGTAGTCTTTTTCAGATAATCGTACTCATCTCAGGTTCAGATATTTGGTCAATTCACTCCACTGTTCCACCAAAGTTACGCCAATGTGGAAGTCCTTCAATGATCTGTCCTACTTGGCTTGGTGCCTTACCATTGACATTTTGCAGACTTTGTTCTTTGGATTGCTTTTGTTACCGCCGTTTTTGTCATATTCCTTATATTATCTTCCGATCTTTAATTATTCTTAGGATACATTGCTTTATAGACATCTGAACAAGCTGGAATTTTCCTATGATAACCGTATCAACCTTTCAGAAATTTTATATCATGGGTGGTATATTAAAGATGGCAAAAATGCTTTTTATTGTAATTAAATTCATACTACATTAACCCTTTTCTCTATTCCACTTTCTGTATTCTTCTAAAAAATTTCTTGTTTTATGATAGTAATTTTCAATTAAATTTATTCGTTATATTTCTACTTAGTTTTGATCTCATCAAATTATATACTACGACATTATGAGCTTCTTCTATAATAATTCACGATTATTATCTTAATATTTCAGATGAGCACCTGAAATGTGAATGATTTTTGAACAAAACTAAATTTGGATTTACTAAGTTTATTATCACAAAATATATTGTGATAATAAACTCAGTAAATCCAAATTTAGTTTTGTTCATCATTTTAAATTATCACGTAGTAACGACGGATTCCATCAACTATTTGAATGATTTTTTCTTGTTAGTTTAATGATTTCGTATGAATCAATGAATCTTGAACCAATCACTACACAATGCAGAATAGTTTGAGAATACTTAAACAGTTTCTAACTAAACAACTTAGTTTGTATTAGGATGCAAAGCTAGAAGATAAGCAAATGTTTGGGCATTAAAGCACTAGAGCAAGCTGTTTCTGTAAGACCCTCGGATTATGACTAATGAGGTGGTGGGCAATAAAACTTAGTGATGCATTAAATTCAATAATGTGGTGCCGAATCACACATTTCTGGTTCGGGTCCAGTAATTTATACAACAGCAATTTGACTGAAAATGATAATCTTCATCTCTTGCACAATTATATTTTTATGTTATTTCAAACACGTATATTTCCAATGTAATTTTAGTCGTATTATCGAAAATAATAAACTATTGCAGCTTATAGAAAGTTATCAATCAGGTGCAGGATTATTGGTTTTATCCGTTTTAAACAATCTAGACTATGATTTTCGTTTTTTTTATGTTTTTTTTTAGTACGCGATGCACTTCCTCAATTTTTTTTCAATAAAATCAATTATATTCCATTTCTCAACCTATAAATTATAGGTTGCTTAGTATAGAATTTGATTTGTGTGATTCACAAAACTCGATTTTCAGTTAAAAATATTATTCATAAAAAATTCACCAATAATCAATTAAAATTAAATTACCTTCGTGGTAGCAAACCGGTATCAGAAAAAAAGGAAAAAACCAACTAAATTTTCACGTCAGTTTTTTGAAAAATTCACTAATTTATCTAATACTAATTTCGATAGTAAGGAAGTGAATTTATTGCAAAAAGGTTCCAAACACAATATACAATTAACTAATTCAACACGTCACTTCGAACAACTTGGCGTAGATACTGAAATAGCTGTTAGAAATTTACATGATAACCCACTTGTCAAACACCTAGCTTCTGATATCATTGAAAATGAATATAACAAATACAACGCCAATTTATCAGAAATTTCCATTGTAAAATCAATCAACAGAAAATGATATCATTTTCACAAAAGCTGACAAAGGTAATACAGTTATCACTTTGAATAATTATGATTATATTCAAATAAAACTTTAGATTTTTTGGACTCCGGTAATTATTAGTTATTTAAACATGATCCAAACAGTAAATTTCAGAAAATTTAAAATTAGCCATCGATAACATTAATATTCTTATACAAAATAAAGACCAGTATAAACTCAATGTTTCGAAACCATTTGGTACCACAACTTTACTCTTCAATTAAATTACACAAACCAAGCCATCTAATCAGGCCAGTAGTGTCATTCACTACAGCACCTTTATTGTTTTTGTCGCATTTTCTAATAGAAATAATTCAAAATTTTTGTAAATTTTAGCCTAATTCTCAATCAAAAACTCTTACGATTTAGTCAATAAAATTGAAAAAATTCATTTGCCACTTAATTCTAAATCGATGTCCTGGGATGTAGTTAATCTTTTTAAGTATACCACGCTGATTTATTTTCGTTTCAATGATAAGATTTATAGCAGTACAGAAGGGTTTATTATGTGAAACCCTTTGTTGGCTGAAGTTTTCATGGATAATTTGGAACAGTTAATTCATAGTCATCCTGTTAGTCGACAATTCGTTTATTGGTTTAGGTATGTGGATGAAATTATTTGTTGTTTCACTGGTACTCTTAGGCAACTTGACCTCTTTCAAACATTCATTAGCACTTTACACCCTAACATAAAATTCACTTTAGAGATGGAAAAAGATAACTCAATTAACTAATTGAATTTGAGAATAAAAAAAGTAGATAACAAACATAATTTTTCATTTTTTCGCAAACCATCACACAATGATAGCGTCATACAGAGTACTTCCCTCCATTCCAACACAAAATGGCAGATTTCAATAGTATTGTACATCGTTTAGTGAATATTCTACTTTCAAACACCAGTTTTAACAATCACTGAACTTTTATTTGATTATCTCATTCTTGGAACCTTTACATAGGTTAAAAACCGGCCGAATACTACAAACTAGACATAGTCAAATAGCAGATGCTCGTAGATCTGTGTCTATACTTCACCCAACAGTGTACATACATAGACTAATTTATCTACACACATATTTCTAGAAGATTGATTACGCCCCCAGAAATTAAAGTCATGCCTTGGGTCAAAAGATGTGTGGCCATGTCGACGTCCGTTCCTAAGTACCAACAACTAAAGATGGATCGTCCAGAGCCTTCCGCTGACATCTCGGTCAGTGAATGCGACCTCCCGATCGTCCTACCCTCAGTACTCCTAATCGGGTAATTAATAGGTGGCATAAATCAGCGCTGTAATATCGCACGCCGATCGGCCCCATCGTTCGATGTAAATAACGAGCAATAACGTTGTTGCGGTCGCGACCACAGAAAGGGGTAATTTTTTCGTCGGTGTCAAGTTCACGAAGATTTACCGATGCTGGTTGGCTGTACACATTGAACTATTGCAGTGGCCGTTTGGGGAGTATAGGTCTCCAACTCTCGTGACAATACGCAGAGGAATGATTGAGTTTGATGAAACACGTACGTACATTTATTTGAAACTAAAGAAGCTCCTTATAACCAGCTCCTAGCGGAGCACACGAAGCATCGAAATATCTCCATCTCAATTAAATGTCCTAGTTTCAGTTGATTTTATAACCACGGACGTGTCTATATGTGTATATATATATATGTGTGTATATATATATATATATATATATATATATATATATATATATATAGACGTGTCTATATGTGTATATATA
>JARQZK010001595.1:25000-45000 GCA_030704885.1 Cynegetis impunctata
ATGGAATTTGGTCGACAAAGTGCACGAATTGTATTTGATGTGATTGAGTTTGAAAAAAATACCTCTTTCTGCTCCCTATTCGGTGAGTACACTGATTATGTATTTAACTTACCTCTCTAGGGTGGTAAGTTAAATACTCTATGTATATAAAAGATTTGAAATCCTAGAGTCCTTTGACAGGACTGACTGATATTCAAACACATTTTCGATTGGATTTTATAAGATTTTGTAATTCGAAAAAGTTTTTTCTTCATTAGAAAGGCAGTATATAGTAGGTCTCTTTTAAAGTGATATATATATATATATATATATATATATATATATATATATATATATATATATATATATATATATATATATATATATATATATATATATATATATATATATATATATATATATATATATATATATATATATATATATATATATATATATAAATATATATATATATATATATATATATATATATATATATATATATATATATATATATATATATATATATATATATATATATATATATATATATATATATATATATATATATATATATATATATATAACATATATATATATATAGTTACTCCAAAGGAGTGATTCGTTTTAGTTATTTTGATGAATATTACAAAATTTTTCTTTCCACGTGTTGAACGTTTTCCGCGATACTTATTTGAATATTACTGCTATACCGAAATGGACTTTGAGTTTTCATGATTCCTGCTTCTCAAATTTCAATTAAAATAGTAAATTTGTTCGTAAGCCCGCCAAGTATATGATCATATAATGTATTTGGCATGAATAAATTACTGATACTGATACTGATACAAGTCTTCAATCTTCGATATTGATGTGTTTTTGCTGTTAATCCACATGTTCATGTGGATAAAATGCCCTGTGTCGATGAACGATACAGAGAACAGGTAGTATTTGCGGGTTTAAACGTTACATGTATCAAACATGGAAAGTAAATTTAACTACTTCAATATTTAGGAGAGGGAGCTTCAATGCGCGAATTACAAGCTATGTAGATTTATTCTCGTCAATAGTATACGCCGCACGTATCTGAATCACTGGATGCTCTCCGATGTTAGGGTGATCGCAGTGCTCCCTCCCGCATGGGTCGCTTTAATGAAATACTTCGGCATTGGGAACCTAGAAATCGAGCTTTGTCTAATAGGCCAGGCGTCAGGGAGATCTACAACCTTCTAAATCAGAAAAAAGTTTTACTGTTAGCTTTGGATATAAATGAGTATAATCATTTATACCCTCCAATTCTCCAAATATTTCTACATGTATTGGCGTATAGTGAATATTTTTAGAGTTATAATTAAGAACTTTTTCATGATGACATATCTCTTTTTAGAAGAATAGTCCATATGAATCGCATACTAATTTATAAAATTAATATTTCTTAATATGTTTGAACAATCTCAAATGCAAAATGGAGAATAAATATGAGAAAATCAATATTTTCAATAGAAAATCTGTTGAAAACTAATTAGAATTAAACTCCCTTGATAAATACGTTTTTCCGCTGACTTTTTCCCTCTTCTTAATTTCCACAAACGCGCAATTTTGAATTTAAAATGGTTTCTAGATAAAAAAAACTGTATAACATGACGTGTCAGCAGTTTTTTCGAGTTTACTAGCGTCAAAACTTGACAGCTGTTAGTCATGAAATAGTCTTGTCAAATACCATTTGGGCATCTAATTTTTCTTGTGAAAAAAAAATTTCGTGCAGGTGCAAAAATCCTCGTCTTCGACTCGGATTTCTGTTGCCACCAGCACTCATACTTCTTTTTAAAATATTACTCACCACAATGTTTTTTCGATTTTTTTCGGAAAAATTAGATGCCCTTATGATATTACTTGCGAATAGACTAACATTAATCAACTTATTAAAATAAAAAGTTGTGGTCATATGTAAAGATTTGTAAGACAACGTAAGTTAAAAAAAATTCCACTTCAAACTTCTCTTAAAATAATCTATTTCCTTCTCTCGATACCACATACAAAAAATTTCCGAACAAACCAAACTAATAAAGTTTGAAATTACTTGACACTTCAAGTCTTATTTGTATTAAGAAAATGAGATATCAGAAATAATAATTCATTAAATTTTTGTTAATTTCCTGAATTCCAAGATCGATAGTACAGCTAATTATTTGTAAAGACATCCAGGGGGTTGTCATTTTCTTCTAGCAGCTGCCTGAAACGAATGCAATGAGTATATAACATGAGAAAGTAAATATAAAAAATAATTTTTATGCATTTTACTCAAGAGTTCTACACGACCAATTGGTCCTGACCGTCGTTGTCGAATCCTCTTCTACATACGCTTTAACCAACCTCGGATACTGAACCACCAGACCAGTATAGAACTAGTGCTTGTGGTGTGAAGTTCTATTCAAATGAAACCATATCTGTCTAAATATGAAGAAAGATAAAATTGACTTCTTCGGTGCCTCTTAGCATAATTTTTATCTTCCTTGTGTATGTCCAACAGCGGCATTCTTTTCAACACTCGAGAAGCTCCAAAATCTCAACTTTTTCTTCTTTTATTATTACTTGATTTTGCTGTAATGCAAAATGGAGAAGGGAATTTGCAAAATTCGAAAATCACCACTTCAAACCTTGACAACTGATAGTAGTGGTGGGTTGGTTTGCAAGTCTTGACTACAATCTACATACATACGTTACAATTCGACAGAAATAGAGGTGCAGGAGTTGGTGGTTGGATGGTTCATTCAACTTTCGGGCGGAATCTGTCCCAACAGCAGTTTTAAGGACGGTCGGGGGTCATGACGGAACATATGTCGGGCCTTTTACTATCAAAAAAAGGAAATAGGCGAAATTATCTGCCACATATTGCATGAACTCGTAAAGATCAAGCATTTTAATATCAAAGTTCGTTGCTAACATAGCACAGGAATTATAATATAATAGACAATTTTAACGCAAATGTTAGGTTCTATTAACACTGTAGGGGCCATATACCACCCCCCAAAATCAACTCAAATTTCCGTTAATTGTAGTTTCAATTTGAATGCGTCGTGCTCCATACTCTCAAATTGAATGAAGGTTTAGATTGAATGAATTCGATCCTAAATTTATTTAAATTTATATTTTCTGAACCTCATAACGCGCGATCTCTAATTCCGGGAGTAATTTTCCTTTTCTGATCTGAAGAGAAGGCTTGGCGGGAGTATTTATTAAGAAATGTTTCCGGTTCCTTTTTCCTATCGAAGACGCGAAACAACGATCGCGAAATTTGAATAGATGGTTGCGATGAGTCTTGTCTGGCAATTTTCCAAATTACTTTCATCATCAGGGATTGGAGAAATACTCTCATTTTGGACTTTAATTTTCGATATCTCGGTACCGTATATTTGTAAATGGGTCTCGAGTTTGCTATTGAAATAGCAGAGAAATAAACTGAAAATTCTGTGAATTGTGCTGTCACTTTGTCCGTTTTTTCATTTGTATATGAAATGTTGATTAAAATCGGTTTTCCCTTAGTGTAGAATTAATTTCGCCTTTTCATATTTGCGAATAAGAGTGTATCACAGAATTTTACCTCTTGTGGTATATCTATTCAAATTTCCTTGCATGGAAGGATTTAGATATATATATATATATATATATTTATATATATATAAATAATTTTATATATATATATATATATATATATATATATATATATATATATATATATATATATATATATATATATATATATATATATATATATATATATATATATATATATATATATATATATTATATATATTATATATATATATATATATATATATATATATATATATATATATATATATTCATTCGAATTGTTGAATTTTTTCAAAAGTTTTGAAAAAGCCACGAATGTCGTGGCAAAACGTCAACTTTGTAATAAAATCAAGTTTTTTGAGATTCGACAAGCCTGTTATTGCTAATAATTATCAAAAGATTATATATATATATATATATATATATATATATATATATATATATATATATATATATATATATATATATATATATATGTCACCGGAAAATAACAAGAACCGCAAGTTTATAAATTTCCTAGGAAATTTATAAACCTTCGTAGGATTCTAAACGAGAGATAAATTGTATTATTTTACGCCCACATTTTCGTAAATTGATAAACTTACCGAACTCACGCGTAAAATAATAAGTAAGCAACAACCAAACGCCATGTGCGCTCTGATCGGTTGAATAAGTCACGTGTTCCTTTTCCTTCCTCTCCACCGCCTCCACGGAACATAAACAATTACCGGTTGCTCGTGTGTTTTTGTGAAGTTTTTAATATTGTAACTGTGTTGGAACTGAGAAAATAGTTTTATTCTGCTAAGGTTACTAAACTATATCCATAATGAACGACCTAGAAGCTGCGGACACCCAAAATGGTGAAGATAGTGCGGTAAATGCTGAAAAATTTGTTGAAGTGAAATTTACCACAGAGATACGAAAGTTTTCTAGTGGTCATGACCAAAATAGTAAGAAATCGGAATGTATAGAGGAAAAAATTTAAAATGTCATTAAAATGTTTTATGATTGTTTTTTCTTTTTTAGTAAACCTCTTCAATATTGTAGAACATTATTTCTGTTGTTTTATTTTGGTAGAGTGAAGTAGCATATTATATAAAAAATTTACCCTGTATTATAGGTACCTACCTAGTTTTAAAGTAAAAATACTGTTAGGTAGGTAATCGAAACTGATAAATTTATAGTTTGGCAAGTCTGATTGTACCTAAGTCTATGGACACAAGCTTTGCCACTGTCAACATCGACCAATCAGAGAGCAGTGTGTTATTTGCCGTATTTTAAAGAAGCGTAAATTCAAAAGCTCTTCTGTGGATTGGTCGAACCGTTTAGAATCTTACGAACGGATATCCGTTAGTTTATAAACTTACCACTAGACGTCGCAAATTGATAAGTTTACGAAAATGTTGGCGTAAAATAATACAATTTACCTCTCGTTTAGAATCCTACGAAAGTTTATAAATTTCCTAGGAAATTTATAAACTTGCGGATCTCGTTATCTTCCGGTGACATATATATATATATATATATATATATATATATATATATATATATATATATATATATATATATATATATATATATATATATATTAAAAATTAAATAATAAGAAAACAACTTGTCTAAAAACCACAAAATGAAAATAACTTTTTATTCGACTAGTTTCGCCTGTTACAGCATTATCAAGACTGAATAATGCTGTAACAGGCGAAACTAGTCGAATAAAAAGTTATTTTTATTTTGTGGTTTTTAGACAAGTTGTTTTCTTATTATTTAATTTTTAATATAAATATAAACTACCACAGAGTTGATTCATCGTCCATCGAATTTATATATATATATATATATATATATATATATATATATATATATATATATATATATATATATATATATATATATATATATATATATATATATATATATATATATATATATATATATATATATATATATATATATATATATAAACATATATATAAATATATATATATATATATATATATATATATATATATATATATATATATATATATATATATATATATAAATATATATTTATATATATAAAAATACTTATATACAGGTGATCCAATTATAAGAGGCACTATTGGAAAATCAAACCGTTCGTTTGAAAATGTTTATAATTCATCAACAAAATATATTGAGATGTTTGTTTCTTCTTAATTATGTTAGTACACTCTATTTAATTGCAAAAAGTGAAATGGCAATACTGTTCATACCATACCAGTCAAACCAAACGCTATTTTGTATCAGTGCTGTTATCCTCAGCTTATACAAGTCAGGCGGTGCGGTCGTGTTTTCTCATTATTTATTATGTTTATAAACATTCTGAAGTGTTTTTAGTGCTCTCTACTGACGTTCCGATTATCGTGTTGTATTTTTGTGTGAAAAAAGCAGTCATACTTTGCATTTCGTGTTTGTTACCTTAATTGTATGGAAACAGAATCTTTTTCTTTATTGGAAAAACTACAGACACACCAAAAAAACTGCAGAAAAAAGAGACAGCATCCATTACTAAAGGTCTGCGACAGTGAGCCGCATAAGGAAAAACTTCATGAAAACTTGGATTCGAACCCAAAGCGCAAAGAAAAGTGTGGTTGATTGGGAAATTATAAAACCACGGGATGAGCGAAAAATATGCCATTTCATATCAGTAAAGAGAAATGAGCCTCGCAGAATTCTTATAGAAAAAGAATGAAACTCTGGTGTCAACATTTCACCAATCAACCACAGCAAATCGGCGAATTAAGGATCTAGGATTTTCTGCGTGTCTACATGCAAAAAAGCTGCTTCTTACCTTTCATGAACAATAAACAGACTACAATAGGCCTAAGAATACAAGAATTGAACAGTTGATGATTGGAAACAGGTAAATATATACCATCATGATTCCTCTTGTCCTTATCTGTTTGTCCTGAATTCTGAAATGACAAAATATCCCTGGTCTGGTTTTCGAACGAGTTGATCATGCAGATCCTCATAGGTAGAGCTAAATTTGTCAGGAAAAGGCCTCGGGAAAAATATAAGAACAAATGCAACCTGAGAACGGAGAAGCACCCTCTCTGCATCATGATTTGGTCCATCATCAGCAGTCAAGGAACCGGTCGCTTGTGAATCCTCATAGAAACAATGCGATAGTACCAGTATTCGAGAGTGCAGTGAGTAAAAATACCTCCTCAGGTCCAGGGGAGGTACCGAATAATCAGAGCACGTTCATGTAGGACTCCACGCCTTGTCACAAGGCGAAAAAACACTAGAATCTTTGGAAGTTGATGAAATATCAAACGAAATTATTACCACCATGCATATATATATATATATATATATATATATATATATATATATATATATATATATATATATATATATATATATATATATATATATACTCAGGTGCAAAAAAAACGCAACAAGTTAATATTTGGTAATATTTGAGAAGTCATAGTTTTTTTATTTATAGTTTAATTTTGAAAATTTTTTCAGAAAACTGTAGATAAAATTATTAGTTTCAACTTGCACATTCAGTTTTTTTTATAAAGCTGGCTTATTAGTCATTATACAGGGTTCATGAAAAGTTTGATGTTAAACCCTAATTTTAAAACATCCTGTGGAATAATTTCGTGGTCAAATTATTTCCAACTACCAGTTATTCTTGAGAATCATTCCTTTTCAACATTTTGGTTTTCATTTCATACCTTTAAGTGTACTAGTTCATTTTTAAGAGAGAAAAGATCTCCAAACAACACTTTTAACCAATTTTAAGAAATGTTAATTTTTGACGAGATGGCTTTGCTGATTGTGCCATAATCTCAGTATGATAGCTCAGTTTATGAATCCAGCAATGAGAAAACAACAATATATTGTTCATTTATAATAATAAGCAATTAGTGCAAAATTGTTTTATGCAAATTTATTCAATACAAATTAAAAATCAAACTATACGATAAACGAGCTTCGTTCAGAAATTCAGGAGGAATTGCAAAATATTCCTCAAGATGCTATTCGTCACCTTATTGAAAGTTATGAACCGACGCATGAAGGCAGTAATAAGAGCTAGAGGTGGTAATACAAGATACAAATCTGAATTTGTTGCAAAAAATACGTTTCTTCAGGTTATTCATGAAGCAGATGAATTGGTTTGTTTTGAAGTTTGATTTTTAATTTGAATTGAATAAATTTGCATAAATCAATTTTGCAATAATTGATTATTATTATAAATAAACAATATATTGTTGCTTTCTCGATGCTGGATTCATAAACTGAGCTGTCAAACTGAGATTATGGCACAATAAGCAAAGTCATCTCGTCAAAAATTAACAGTTCTTAAAATTGGATAAATAACTGTTGTTTGGAGATCTTTTTTCTCTTAAAAATGAACTAGTACACTTAAAGGCATGAAATAAAAAACAAAATGTTGAGAAGAAATAATTCTTGAGAATAACTGGTAATTTGAAAGAATCTGACTACGAGATTATTTCACAGGGTGTTTTAAAATTAGGGTTCAACAATAAATTTCTCATTAACCCTGTAAAAAAATTCCAAAATTGAACTATAAATAAAAAAACTATGACTTCTCAAATATTACCAAATATTATTTTGTTGCGTTTTTTTTGCACCTGAGTATATATATATATATATATATATATATATATATATATATATATATATATATATATATATATATATATATATATATATATATATATATATATAATAAAACTGATTGATACGGCTGAAACTTGATGAACATCCATCACATTTATTATAGAAGTTATTACTCATCTGAAGAAGCCACTGAGTTTGGCGAAAAAATTGTTATGTTCAACAAAATATCGTGAAAATCAAAAATGGAAATTTTATTCACAATAAATTTTAATGGTATTTTTAGCA
Organism: Cynegetis impunctata; assembly: GCA_030704885.1. Classification (NCBI taxonomy): domain Eukaryota; kingdom Metazoa; phylum Arthropoda; class Insecta; order Coleoptera; family Coccinellidae; genus Cynegetis; species Cynegetis impunctata. The sequence goes on from JARQZK010001595.1 coordinate 33,485, forward strand.
ATATCAAGTGTTTGAAAGTAAAATATAGAATTTGACATTTAATGACATTTCGTCATGAAGTACGTTATTTTTTAAAACCTTTTGTCCACGACTGTACTATAAATCATTCATTATACGTGTGCTTCCTGAAGTATAATTATACCTATTATTCACTACTATTGAATAATGGTTTATTATACACTGCATGACGTCACACTCAAAACGTATGTCCAAACTTGAGACTATCATTCACATCGTTAGGATAGTATTGTTATTAGATTTTTAGGTTTTATGTAACTAAGATAACTTTTAGGCAAAGTATTGAACTGATATTTAATATAATGCCCAACTTATTGAATATTCACTCTAATAAATTATCTATTTCATTTTGATCAGAGTGAAAGAAAGGAATGGAATCGATGTCAAGTGAAATAGTTGACGTTTACGTGAGTATACAGTTTTCAGTGAACACAGAAAATGTTATGTCAACGCTTTTGATAACTATTTTTATTGTTGAAAATGCAGATTATTACTACATTTTCCGAGGAAGTCGTGGACAAAGTATAGTATTCTACTCGCACAAAATTACAATTTTTCACTCGGGTGAATTGCGACACTCGCTTGCAGCTCGTGTCGCAAACTTCACCCTCGTGAAAAATAGCAATCATTTTGTGCTCGTTGAATAATATACTATTTATTGAGTTGAATTATTGCGACATTTATAAACTTTGAATTTTCGAATTAAATTATTGATTTGAGTCCAAAAATGAATTCTTTATTCACTCAAAGGATTGTAAAGTATTCGATAATTCAAATAATGGTTGAAAGAAAAAAGTAAGTAAAAAGGGCGGTAAACACTTTCAGCGTATTAAAATCCACAACGCGTATTTCTAAATTTTTCAGGTTTGTTTTCTTAAGTTTCTTGTGTTCGTGAGACGAATAGTGAATTCCTAATATATTGTGCTGGGGAGTAACATGAAGAATTGAACATCAAAACCAGCCCTGCGAGAAAGTTTATTTTGACAGGTGCTCTATTGATGTTGATTTTATAGATTGAACTTGGGCTATTTCATACTAACTTATACGTACATGGGTCTATAATCCGAGAATGACGGGACGGGAAAATTCAAAATCTCCTCAGGGAAAGTGACATCTGAAATGCAATTGTGTCTGTATGGCGGATGCGTTCATCACATAACGTGAGTGACAGTGACAAGGTAGAATGCAAATTTAGAAGGGTGAACAATATTGACTTTGAAATGAACATTGTTGTCTGAAGCGTAATTCGAATTTATATGTTAGTCATTCAGTGATGGGGTGCTGTGGTCATAACTTGTACGAGTAAATCATGAGCACAAGGATGAGGGTTAAAATTCTGAACGCAACACAAACTTTCAGTCTTATATCGCATAAAATAATAGACATTGCAGCGTTTCGAAAGTGAATAGTCATGTGCAGGGGTAGTTTTTTTTCTAATTTATATCTTCTAGTCTAGACAACGATTTTCGAAAATTATATGATGCCTGATATAATATATATATATATATATATATATATATATATATATATATATATATATATATATATATATATATATATATATATATATATATATATATATATATATATATAGGAGTGAGAAAGTCTGGCAACAAGGTATTATTTTAAGACGATTAACCGTATAATCATCAAATTTTCCTCCGAGATAGATTGTTGAAGTGGTGTAGGTGATTAAGTGGTCAGCAAGATCTCCTGAATTGACTCCACTTCATAACAGACATAACTGATTCGAAAACTTTCAAATGTCTTGAGATACAAACAATTTCTCTATAAATGATAAACAATTATATTCGAAGCTTCGAATACAGATTGTTTTATTGCTAAGACACAGGTGGTCATCATTTGGAGCTCTAAAAGAAACTATCAATATTTTTGTAACTTAGTATGAATTGAAAAATTACATAATATGTTCTGGATTGATTTGGCCGATACTTGGTGTAAATTAATAAACATATTAAAACAATGGTTAAAAATAACAATTTACACATTTATTATAAGAAATAATGCATGACGCACGTTTCGGTGGAACTTCACCTTCTTCAGATGCTAATGGCAAACTAGTTGCCATTAGCATCTGAAGAAGGTGAAGTTCCACCGAAACGTGCGTCATGCATTATTTCTTATAATAAATGTGTAAATTGTTATTTTTAACCATTGTTTTAATACATAATATGTCTTTGAAAATTGTTTCTCTCATTTCTTCAGTAATGTGGTACGTGTTATGTATTTTTGAGAAGAGAATGAAATTAGCTTTTCTACGATATATTACTCGACCTACGGTGGGATCTAAAAAAATTCAAGATGGCGGCAGTACAGTGAATGCTGACGTCACTCAGCGTTCGACAGGACCTCTGAAAAACGAAAAATACAATCCTGTGCATAACCCTAAAATTTGATAATTAAACGTTTAATCGTTTCAAAGAAAATACCTTGTTGCCAGACTTTCTCGCTGTCCGGTATATATATATATATATATATATATATATATATATATATATATATATATATATATATATATATTTATATATATATATATATATATATATATATATATATATATATATATATATATATATTTATATATATTTATATATATATATATATATATATATATATATATATATATATATATATATATATATATATATATATATATATATATATATATATAGGGTTCCCCAAATTAGATGGCCTATTAGAAGTATCTGCACAACGAAAAAAGTTAACGACTTGAAATTCGGGCTACACGTATAAGAGGTTATGATCCACACTTGGAAAATATTATCATCATTGCAACGTTGCCAGATCTACGAGTAACTTAGGCTCACTATGGTTTTTCAAATGGCACACCATGTATATTTTAATATTTTTGTACTCTGTGGAACATTTTGAAACTACATTATAGACCATATGATATACCTATCTTGAGCCATTTCCAAAATAAAAATTATTTTTTGAGAAATTTGGCAGCAAACATCTCCGAATTGAAAATTTATTTTTTCTCAACTATCACAGCTAGAGCCCTGATATTTCTGTTAGAGAATCATATAAGGTTAGTTTAACACAGCAGATTATGAGAGTCAAGGTATCTCACAAAATAATGTTGTTTGGGTAGAACATCAAAGTGAAATTTATGTATTAATTTCAAATGGGACACCCTATATTTTTTAGCAGCATTCAGAGGAAGAACAAATTCCTCAACTGAAAACCTTAACCAACATGTATGTTTCGATTCTGCGCCCTGCCTGAATGCGGACATGTATAGGACACAAACACCTACGATTATGTCATAACAGAGGAGCATAGACCCACATATGTGCGGACACGTATTGAACATATTAATCGCAGATTCGGAACGGCCTTTTGTTTCACTAAAATTAAAACGGCAATCATTAGCATACATGTTAGCATACATGTTTAAGGACGACATGAGTATCATTTTTGAAAATCTAAAATTCAGTTGAAAAAATGCTCCGCTCAATATTTGCAAACAGCAGCTTGCATTGCATACTTAGTTATTATTATTATTTCACTTTTTGGTTAGAGGCTGTATTTTTTTTGAATGTCTAACATGTGCCAAAGTTCGAGGTTAAAGGTGAGTAAACCGGTGACATTTATTTGCGTTGCCACGATAGCCCTCAGGCCTAGAATGAAAAGTCATAAGTCTTGAACCGCTAGAGATAGGTATTATACTATATAATACTTTCAGTTGAGGAATTTGTTCTTCCTTTGAATGCTGCTAAATAATATAGGGTGTCCCATTTGAAATTAATGCATAAATTTTCTTTTATATTCTACCCTAAGAACATTCTACCCTAAGAACATTATTATGAGATACCTTGATTCTCATAATTTATTGTGTTTAACTAACCTTATATGATTCTCTAACAAAAATGTCAGGGCTCTAGCTGTGATAGTTGAGAAAAAATAAATTTTCAATTCGGAGATGTTTGTTGCCAAATTTTTCAAAAAATAATTTTTATTTTGGAAATAGCTCAAGATAGGTATATCATATGGTCTATAAAAAAGTTTCAAAATGTTCCACAGAATACAAAAGTATTAAAATATACATGGTGTGTCATTTGAAATAACATAGTGAGCATAAGTTACTCGTAGATCTGGCAACGTTGCAATGATGATAATATTTTCCAAGTGTAGATCATAACCTCTTATTCCTGTAGCCCGAATTTCAAGTCGTTAACTTTTTTCGTTCTCCAGATACTTCTAATAGGCCATCGAATTTAGGGAACCCTATATATATATATATATATATATATATATATATATATATATATATATATATATATATATATATATATATATATATATATATATATATATATATATATATATATATATATATATATATATATATATATATATATAACTGTGTGTAAGTAGATAGGTGTGTAAGTGGATAAGTGACTATATGAATGTTTTCCAATAGAGAATTATCATAATATTCGCTTAATTGTTTGCTATATGAACATTCACCTATTTCCGTCTATAGTAAAATACAATTGTTCGAAGATATTCACCTATATAATTCAAATTATAAGGAAAATATTTATCATTCTTTTGAATTTTGTTCAATCTGTTAGTATTACACTACAATATCAAAAATTCTTGTATACATATATAAAGCTGAAGGTATAGCTTCAAGATTTATTAAATAATTACGATGAGTAAAGCATATTCTCTCTCTTATACCTACCTATATGTAGCTGAAAATATTTCATTCGAATTTATTCACATTCATATGCAGTAATGCGGAAAAGAAACGGATTATACGTGTGGCTCCATCTGTGGAGCAAGTCGTCATGCAGAGTTGGTATACGGAAGGAATCACTTAAACCGTCTGAAATCGATTACGACATAAACAGCGGTAGGGAGTTTCGGTTCCTGTAAGAGTATGAATTCAGAAAATCACTTTTGGATGTACGTCTACAGATGGCGCCACGAGAAAAATTGTTGTTTTCGGACACACAAACTTATATCATTATATATATATATATATATATATATATATATATATATATATATATATATATATATATATATATATATATATATATATATATATATATATATATATATATATATATATATATATATATATATATATATATATATATATATTTATATACTCAGTCGAATGTTTGACGACTTCGGTTGAATAGTTTGAATGTTTCCTATTTATTGTCTTTACAACAGAAAAAATAGAAATATTTTTGTTATTGAAGAAATTATTTCTACTTTCTTCTTTGAGATCAATTAATAATAGTGAGTCACTATTCTAACCCTTCCATTCCCAACAATTTAAAAAAACGTCAAACGTACGTGAAGGAACGATCTTTATTTATGTTTATTGAAGCATAATTCAATTACTTTCCCACATACTAGATAAAATACTGTAGACTTCAACTGTGTCAACTTCATTCACATTGTGTATGCTGATTCAATTCCATTGTCAGTCGATTTGTATCAATCAAACTGATGATAATAGAATCATTTCACATGATGTTAACCTTTATATGTTGTAATTGAATTTGTGGTGGCATTCTTCACTCCTCATAATAGGGGTTTGCTTTTCAATGAGACTCAAACACTTTTCACTCTTCCATTATTATATATTATATATGGACCATAAGTAGAGGTACCTACATTATATATATATATATATATATATATATATATATATAGATATATATATATATATATATATATATATATATATATATATATATATATATATATATATATATATATATATATATATATATATATATATATATATATATATATATAGGGGGAAATTTACTATCATGTAGTATATTCTTGTGGAAGGCTACTGTCAAAATTTCAGCCGCATCGGAATGGTAGTTTTGTTATGACAGCGTGTTGAATCGGGCGTGTTCGCGGATTCAAGAAAAATTGAAAAAGATCAATATCGGTCAGTGATTCGATTCTTGTTTTGGAAGGGAAATCGCGCAGCGGAATTAAAGAGCGTTTGGATGCTGTGTACGGTGACACTTCTTCTTCGATGGCGACCGTAAAAAATTGGTTTAACGAGTTTCAACGTTGTCGCACGTCGGTTTTTTATGAGCCACGCCCAGGTGCTCCGAAAACGGCTACCACGGAGGATAACATCACAAAAATCCGCGATCTAGTATTGGCAGACCGCTGATTAAAATTGCGCGAGATAGCTGATACAGTATGCATGAAGTATTGGGCATGAGAAAGTTATCTGCACGATGGGTGCCGCGTTTGCTCACTGCGGACAACAAGCGCAACCGTGAAACCTCTTCAGAGCAATGTTTAAAGCTGTTTGAGCGCAATCCGACGGAGTTTCTTCTTTGTTTCGTGACCTTCGACGAAACATGGATCCACTGGTACACACCAGAAAACAAGGAATAGTCAAAACAGTGGACTTCAGCCGGCGAACGAACTCCGAAGAAGGCGGAGGCTGTCCTATCGGCGGGAAAGGTGATGGCCACCATTCACAAGGTGTAATCTACATCGACTACCTGGAGAAGGTAGAACAATCACAGTCTACTTTGCCAAATTATTGAGCCGATTCGACAACGAATTGCAGAAAACACGGCCCCATTTGAAGAAGAAAAAGAAGAGCTTAATATAATACAACGCACTATATATATATATATATATATATATATATATATATATATATATATATATATATATATATATATATATATATATATATACAAGGTGTCCTGTAAACACCACGTCAAACTGAAAGAGCACGTAGGTCGAATGTTACCCTACCTTCTATGAAAAAAATTCTCTTATGAAAGTCCTTCCGTTTTTGAGATTTTTTTTTATATAAAAATATAGAATTTATGTCCCTCCCAGTAGTTTTTCTATGCTGTTGGTACAATTTTAGACTTTTCTAAGTTATTCCTTCAGTAAAATATTGCTGAATGATTATTCTGACTTCTACAGTAAGAAAATGCTCGGAACATTATAGAGGAGGGGCTGTTAGGAATGTTTTCAATAGAAGTTTAAAGAGTATACTTTTTTTCATGAAGTTAAACCTATCGTAGGGAAAAAAATGTTCTGGGCTACTGCTGCACATTACATAATTAAATTTCCTATTTCATGAAGATTTCAAAATGGCATGACACAATAGATTTTTTATCGAAAAACTGATAATTATTGCAATTTTTTCAAAAAGGGGACTCTTCTGACATAATCTATTTTGCCAATTTTCGTCATCATATATTTTATTCTGCCTTATCTAATGAAACACTCAATATTTCACGTGAGAAATTGATAGTTGCATAATTATTCACCTCAATAATCAGAATTATTCATTAAATGCCACCATTTTCGGGTCTTTTCTTATCCATCTAGCTAGAAATTTCATAAAAATTCAACAAAGGCTGCTGTGGATTTCATTTGACATCAACTTGTCATTTAATTTCTTCACTATGTTACTTAGCTCGTCACTGAAGGCAGAGTTCCTGGTCGTCGTAAAAGCAGTGGCCGACCCTCAATGGTGGATGATGACATCGTTCTGGATGAAGTCAATCAATATCCATCAATATCTACCCGTATGATAGAACGCCGTACAGGCATACCCAAATCAACTGCCCATAAAATTTTGCAGCGGCAGAATAATCATCCCTACCACTTACAATGAGTACAAAAACTGTTACCCAGAGATTACCCAGCCCGAGTTCAATTTTGCCGAAAAATGCTGCGTAAACATCGTGAAGATCCAGATTTTTTTAATAAGATAATTTGGAGCGATGAGACTTCCTGTCGAAAGGATGGGTACATGAATCTTCACAATTTACATAGCTGGCAAATCGTAAATCCACACGAGAAGAGAGAAGACAGGTCACAATATCGATCTAAGGTCAATTTATGGTCGGGAGTATTCAATGGTGCAATTTTGGGCCCGATCGAACTGCCGCCATCGCTAAACGCAAACAATTATTTGGAATTTTTAACCGACCAGCTGCCCATTATATTGGAAGATGTGCCACTGGAGCTGAGGCGTACTCTGTGGTTTCAACAAGATGGATGTCCAGCACATTACGGTCGCCCAGTAACCGCATATTTAAATCGGACTTACCCCATCGGTGGATCGGAAGAAGAGGTGAAATTTTGTGGCCCCCTCGTTCACCAGACCTAAATCCACTGGATTTTTATTATTGGGGTTACTTGAAGGACAAATTCTATTCAAAAACCATAAGCAATGAAGCTGAGTTGAGGGAGGGCATCCGAGTTGCTGCAGTGGACATAACGGAGACAGGTTTGAGGGCATTGAAAAGGTCTTTTCTCGGTCGATGCAGGGTCTGTATACGCAAAAGAAACCGTAATTTTGAACATTCACTATAATGATTGTAAATAGTGAAAATATCAATAATGTTCAATAAGTAATTAAATAAAAACCGTCAAATTAAAATTCATCAGAAACGTCTCCTTTTTGAGAAAAATTGCGATAATTTTCAGTTTTCCAATGAAAAATCTATAGTATCATACCATTTTCAAATCTCCAGAAAATAGGCAATTTAATAATGTAATTGTAGCCCCAAACCTTTTGTTTTCACAACGAAGGGTTAAACTTCATGAAAAAAAAGTATACTCTTAAAACTTCTATTGAAAACATTTCTTATAGCCCCCCTTCTATAATGTTTCGAGCATTTTCTCACTGTTGAAATTAGCATAATTATTCAGCAATATTTTACTGAAGGAATGACTTAGAAAAGTGTAAAATTGTACCAACAGCATAGAAAAACTACTGGGAGGGACATAAATTCTATATTTTTATATTAAAAAAAATATCTCGAAAACGGAAGGAGTTTCATATGAGAAATTTTTTCATAAAAGGTAGGGTAACATTCGACCTACATGCTCCTTCAGTTTGACGTGATCTTTACGGGACACCCTTTATATATATATATATATATATATATATATATATATATATATATATATATATATATATATATATATATATATATATATATATATATATATATATATATATATATATATATATATAATTATTCATTCGAATTGTGGATAAAATAATGGAAAAGGTTTTGATAAAGCCACGAATGTCGTGGCGAAACGTCAACTTTTTAATAAAATCGAGTTCTTTGAGATTCAACAAGCCTGTTATTGCTAATAATTATAAAAAGATTATATATATATATATATATATATATATATATATATATATATATATATATATATATATATATATATATATATATATATATATATATATATATATATATATATATATATATATATATATATATATATATATATATATATATATATATTTCTATTGTATTGGACATTATTGATATTCAGTGAACGATTTTATCAATAAGTTTCGTCGCAAAATTTCGAATCTATTGAAAAAGTATAGAGAATTTCTTGACGAAATGTTTTTTTATCAGTGAAATCAATAGCCTGTTATGGCTAATAAAAGTGTCTCTTATAAATGATATATTTTCACATTTTTCTAATCTCATAGAATTGTGTTTTATCTTACACCTTGACAAATTGAGAAAACATCTGCAAATACGAAGGCAGTAACGCTCATCGCGATACCACACGAGATAAAATGTAGTCCGGAGAGGCTATCCACAAATCAGCTCGGAATCACCACCACCGTCGCCACGCAGGGTAGACTGTGGGTGATGTAGAGATAACGATGGCGATAGCAGCGTCACGGTAATTAATATCGGGGATTATGGTAATCAGAAGTGTAGTTTATGCTAGCCGATTATGCGGGACGATTATTGAAATTCTGTTCACTGCGAGTTTCTGTGTTCGAGTCCCGTGGCACACTCGTTATGATTCTCTGTGGCAGGTCGTGTGTCAAATGCAATTTTCGTACAGATAATGTATATGGGGATGAGTTCATCAAGTGGCTGACTCATATGCATAATTAGAATGAATTTCCTCAGTAGGTACAGGAAGGGATGAATCATTAGTGCAGAACATTGTATGAGTAAGCTGTAGGATTGAGGCAATAATTCAGTGTGACTTTCAGTTACTGACAAATTCATAGTTCATGTTTCGAGTTCAGTTTTACACTTCTACACTTAACCCTCAGCTGGTATCGTCATTTTTACTCACGTAATTGGTATCTTCAGGTCCATTCTGACCCGATACTTTTAAAAAAGGTTGAAACCTCCAAGTTACAAAATATTATTACTGAATCAATTTTTATCAATGTATACAACAGGTTTAAAAAAAAATCTTGGATATAAATACACTTTTTTTTAAGAAAAGAGGTGGGACGTGTGACCTCTCACACCGCCCGACCCCCGTACAATTTGGCTTCGTCATCTATGGACATTAGCCATCAAATTACTAAATGAGGGGAACCACTGAAAACTCAGAACGCACACAAACACCCAGGAATACGGTGGGAATCGAACCCACCAACTCCGTCAACGAAGACGGCATAGCGTTACCTATACCTCTCCGCCACGGAGCCTCCGTATAAATACACTTTATTGTAGGAAAAGAAATACAAATACTTCTTCTGAAAAAGGGTAAAGCAATATAATTTCCAACATTTCAGCTGAAACATCAAAATATCAAAAATCCAATATAATGGGCCCTCATACAATATATTTAGCCTTCACATTCAACAAAAAATAAAGAAATAGCTTCTCGTATAAAAAAAACGTGCAATAACAATTGCATACCACTCGCTCTTTACATTTTTCATAATAATGTAGCTGTGCTCTGTAGGTACTTCAAACACGTGTCCGTTACACTTATTACACATTACAAAATATTTACTGCCATATTTCGATTTACACATGTAACATCTTCATCGTTTTTTTGCCCTACTTAGTGCACCAGGATCAGGAGCTCTGGGCTTAGAAATTGACGGCCTACTTTTATTCGTTGTAGTTTCCACGTAGTCAAGAGCTCTTTGCCATCATCTTCACTGCTCTTGAACAATTCGCGTACTGCCGGCCGTCAACAACGAGAAAATCTATAGTGAAATAAATTCAAAACACTCACGCAACTGGTATCGTCGGGTCAAATCTGTCCCTGACGCGTACAATTCGGCCTTTGCAATGCGTAAATGGAACTGGTGTTTGAGGTATTTATTTGTACGAAATATTTATGAGAAGTCACGGAACCACAACCACATAAGTGCAAATAAAGCGCCTATCCTGTGATTAAATGAAAATGCTCCGGGTCAATTCTGACCCAACGATACCACATAAGGGTTAAGATCAAAATTTTTTCTTTATTCAAATATGAAATGCAAGTGTTTCAGCTGAAAGGTATACCAAATATTATGGGTAGGAGATATTTATTTGTTCAATTCTGAAATCCAATTATCTATAGCCAGGGTTTGGCAGACTGTGGGTATGGTCCACTGATGGACCACTGACACCCGCCTTGTGGGCAGAGGGCGATAAGGGTTCAATTGTGATTGAACTGACAATAAAAAATAATTG